>JARQOC010000002.1:723956559-724134962 GCA_033576535.1 Allobates femoralis
CATCCGGTGTATTCCGGCCCCATAGGGTTACTATGGGGCCGGAATCGGATCCGGGGGTGTTCGGTTCACACCAGACAGCCCCGGATCCAAAAAACTGTAGTGTGAAGGCAGCCTTACAGGCCACATTGTTACATTGTCTCCGTGGAGCGGAGGAGGAAGCTCATGTAATAGATGAGGGGTTTTCTCTTATATTAATGGATCTCTGTACCTTGTAGATAGATGATCAGCAAGGCAGCGGAGGAGCGGTGGACATAACACTTGATCCCATCACACTTCTCCTCCGCTGGTAGGAAATGTTTCCTGCTGTAGAGGATAATTATCTGACAAAACAATGGAATATTGATGTATATAAAACCCGAAGCCACTTCCGTCTTCAAGGGACAAAAATGACGTCACACGACGGAAGTGGCTTGGGCACTACACCCACTCAGGGTGATCCAAGACGGCGGCGAGCGGTGGCGCTTTAGCGCCCACCGTGAGCCACTGTCAAAACGGCAAGCGGTGGGTGCGGCAGCACCCACCAGACCCTCGAGCCGCTATCCCGCCACCAGACCCCCAAGCGGTGTCGCGAGAGCGCCTCCGCGAGCCGCTATTCCGCCACCGGACCCAGGACCACGGTGGGGCCGGAGCGAGCGGAGCGCCGAGCCCGAGGTAGCCGGGAGCGCCATATTTAAAATCCTGAAGTCATCCCTGGATTTACAATATGGCGCCGTGCCGCTCCTCTGATTGGTCGCCGCGAAACAGCGCCGACCAATCAGAATGGCGGCTCCCCTTAAGGCGCTACATTTGAAATCAAAAGCTCACCTCTCCTCCCCTCCACCACATCTAACCTCAGCCACCTCTCCTCACCCTCCAGCGCCACCTCTCCACCCTCAGCGCCACCTCTCCTACCCTCGCCCCACCTCTCCTCACCCCTCCAGCGCCACCTCTCCTACACCCCTCCAGCGCCACCTCTCCTCACCCCTCCAGCGCCACCTCTCCTCACCCCTCCACCGCCACCCTCTCCTCCACCACCTCCATCCGCACCTCTCCTCACCCCTCCAGCCGCAACTCTCCTCATGCCTCCAGCCGCAACTCTCCTCACCCCTCCAGCCACATCAAACTCTGCTATCCACCGAGCCCCCTGTATACTCTGCTACCCACCGAGCCCCCTGTATACTCTGCTACCCACAGAGCCCCCTGTATACTCTGCTACCCACAGAGCCGCTTGTATACTCTGCTACCCACAGAGCCTTCTGTATGCTCTGCTACCCACAGACCCGCCTGTGTACTCTGCTACCCACAGGCCCGCCTGTATACTCTGCTACCCACAGGCCTGCCTGTATATACTCTGCTACCCACAGGCCCGCCTGTATACTCTGCTACCCACAGGCCCGCCTGTATACTCTAGCTACCCACAGGCCCGCCTGTATACTCTGCTACCCACAGGCCCGCCTGTATACTCTGCTACCCACAGAGACGCCTCTATATTCTGCTACCCACAGACACCCATCTATACTCTGCTACCCACAGACATGCCTCTATACTCTGCTACCCACAGAGCCGCCTGTATACTCTGCTACCCACAGGCCCGCCTGTATACTCTGCTACCCACAGGCCCGCCTGTATACTCTGCTACCCACAGGCCCGCCTGTATACTCTGCTACCCACAGGCCCGCCTGTATACTCTGCTACCCACAGAGCCGCCTGTATACTCTGCTACCCACAGAGCCGCCTCTATACTCTGCTACCCACAGACACGCCTCTATACTCTGCTACCCACAGAGCCGCCTGTATACTCTGCTACCCACTGAGCCGCCTGTATACTCTGCTACCCACCGAGCCGCCTGTATACTCTGCTACCCACCGAGCCGCCTCTATACTCTGCTACCCACAGAACCGCCTGTATACTCTGCTACCCACAGAGCCGCCTCTGTATACCTGACTCTGCTGCCCAGAGCTGCCTCTATGCTCTGCTACCCACAGAGCCGCCTCTATACTCTGCTATCCACAGAGCCGCCTCTATACTCTGCTACCCACAGAGCCGCCTCTATACTCTGCTAACCACTGAGCCCCGTATACCCTGCTAACCATAGGCTAGAATACCCAAATCTTTAGAATCGGGCCGCCATCTAGTTGATGTATAGATGTCGAGCAAATCGTTCACATCTCCGGCTCCTACTGCGAAGGAAATTGAGATGAAAGGTCCATAAGTACAAAAGTATTCAGCAAGGTATTTACTGGTTGGTGATACAATGTTTTTGTTCTCATAAGGTGTAAGTCATACAACGTTCAATAGTGTTCAAATTATTTACCGGATTACTCATTGTTTCTAGTATAAGTTATATCACCACATGACAATTTACCAGTTGTTGCAGTAGAAAACCAACAGACTCTGCATTCATGATCTGCATGTGGTTGAGTCTAATTAATTGAAAGGGGTTGTGTTCAAAATAATAGCAGTGTGGAGTTCAATTAGTGAGATCAATCATTCTGTGAAGAAACAGGTGTGAATCAGGTGGCCCTTAATTAAGGGTGAAGTCAGCACATGTGGTACATGTATTTCTTCTTGAAAGCCTGAGAAATATGGCTCATGAAAACATCAGGATACACAAGGCCGGGAGTTAGGCTGTACCTAGAAAATGCAAATAGTTGATGAAGGACTGGCAGTAGAGCTGTATGATGCTTTCAGCCATTGCAACATCTCTGACATATATGCATTCATTTGCAGTGTCAGATACTTGATTGCACAGATGATTATTCACTGTTCCAGCACATAAAAAGTGCAAACAGCTGCAATGATAGAAGTGTGTGGAGACACGAGGGTCAGTGGGTGCTCTCGTCCATAGACCTGGCTGTCTTTATAAGGACCGCACTAGCCGGGGATCGTCCCACTGAATGGCTGTACTCCTTTCCCATGGGCAGAACACTACTCCGATGATACAGGGCGGAGTTACCATGCCCCTGTAAGACTTTATTGGGTCACCAACAGTCAACAGCATACAGTACATTCCCAGCAAGAACACAAGATGGTGCATGAGACGAGCCTTATCCTTCCGCTGGCTCGCCAAGGAGTAAAACCTATGGGATTTCAGGGGATCCAGGACCAACTATCCTATCCAAAAGCACCCCAATTTTGGTGGAGACCATCTAAGAGGAGGAAATAGTAAGATTAGGAATCTGACCAGTCACAGCAAGTTATCTTGCCAGGTGATTAGAGAGACCAGGTTGGTACAATCCAAACAATTTTATGGGCTCACTGTTGGGCAGTAGAGCAGTTCTGTAATCCACCAGCTTGGTCCTTAGGCTGAGGTCCTGTGGCCCTTTTAATTTCCCTCAGCTCCCATTTCAGGGCATTGTGCCCCACAGGATTGAAGGAAGATAATCTTGACTGTTCCTTCATTATTTGCTCGTTCAATCTGCATAATTATACTTCAAATGATGCAGTCTAATACACCGCAGGGGCATGATGCAATCTGTAATCAAAAGGCATTCCACAAATTAGCATACAAAAAGGGTCATGGGACAGTCTCACATGAAACAATGGCTCATGTACTTTTATTTACAGAAGAAAGGAATAGTGCATCGGACAGGCTGAGAGAACATACAGGTGGTGACCTGCCCACTGTGGGGCTGAGGACATGGAGTGCCCGGCCCCTGGCAGAGTTCATCATCGGTGACTGGATCCTTGAGGTCCCATGGATGGGTTCCTCCTCGCCTAGTTCAACATTGTCCTCCACCACCTCTTCCATACCACCTGCAGCAAGTGCCCTTTGCAGCATTTGTCTCCTGGTGCCCTGGGCTAGCTTGGCAACCCCTGGTCACTGACACACAGTTGCGACTTGATGTACCTATGCACTTTCATATTTGCACTCTGACCGTCTAGAGTTGAGTTGATCTTAAGACCCCAGCAGCAAAAGCTACTGCCAGCAGTCCTTAGTGTTTGGGAGTTTCTGGTCCCACACACTATTATCTCGATCCCACCCCCTGGATTGTGATGTGAAATATCCAAGAGCTACTATAGGTCATAATTTGGCCTGAGAGTATTTGAGTTTAGCGTTCCAATGGTAGGACACATGGCATGTTTGCGATCATTCCACTGACCACTATTGAGTTTGGGGTAATTAAGAAGGTCACACAACTATGCAGAAATATGTGTTACTAGATGGTGGCCCGATTCTAACGCATCGGGTATTCTAGAATATGTATGTAGTTGACATGCTGTGACTGACAGAACTTGTTCAGTCAACGTGAGTGAACTACATATTATATGTGTATATATATTTATTTATTATATTACATGTATAGCAGCGCTATGGTTTATGGCAGTACATTACAGTACATGTATAGCAGCGCTATAGTATATGGCGGTACATTACAGTACATGTATAGCAGCGCTATGGTATAGCAAGGATGCAGGATCTGCTGAGAGAAATGAGCGCAGTAAGACTGGGACACAGTCTTCTCAAGCTGGCCCTCCACCTCCTGAACCGGTCAGTAATTACACAGCTTGCTGGGTGAGTGTGTTCTCTCCTGTTCTGCTGATGGGGCCAATTTTCCCTGTGTTTTGTTTTTGTTTATTTCTGTCTCCTCTAAGGGCCCTTTCACATCAGTGGTAATTTCAAATCGCGGCAGATGCGTTGAAAAAAACGCATCTGCCGCGATTACCGCATACCGGCTGCACTTGCGGCGCGGTTGCGGTAAACGCCATGCAAGATATAGACGGACTTGCGGCAGGTGCGGCCGCGTAAAAAACCGCAGTCAGCTGCGTTTTTTTTCGCGGCCGCACCTGCCGCAAGTGCAAAACCGCACTTGCCGCACCTGCCGCAAGTCCGCCTATACCTTGCATGGCGTTTACCGCAACCGTGCCACAAGTGCAGCTGGTGTGCGGTAATCGCGGCAGATGTGGTTTTTTTCACCGCATCTGCCGCGATTTGAAATTACCGCTGATGTGAAAGGGCCCTTAGGCTAAGAAAGCCAAAAAATTGAAACATAAGGAATGTGCTCTTTGTATGCAGCCCCTTCCTGATTCCTATGTTAAAAGGTTATGTCAGGCCTGTATAGCTCAGACATTACAGGAAGAATCCTCGGTTAAAACTGCTGATATCAGATCTATGATCCGTGAGGAACTGCTTTCCCTGCGTGAGGTGGCTGACCCTCGGGCTCCTTCCTCCAGGTCTAGGAAGCGTGTGTCCCCTTGTATATCTTCACCTACAGGCAGTCCGGCTGGGTCTCCTGGGATGTCCAGGTCTCGGTCAGCTTCTCCAGGGTCCTCATCCTCGTCCTCTGATGATGAAGGGAAGTCCTATTTTCCCCTGGAAAGTGTGGACAATCTGGTCAGATCCATTCGCACCCTATGGGCGTTCCGGATTGTAAGGAATCTCGCTCAGCACAAGAGATAATGTTCACGGGTCTCTCAGAAAAATGGAGACGCTCTATTCCCATTGTGGGGGCCCTTAAGGATCTGGTTCGTCGAGAATGGGATAAGCAGGATAGACGTCGGTATCCCTTCGATGACGAGGATTTGACGGCTTGGTCTAAGGTTCCTAAGGTGGACGCAGCGGTCGCCTCTACATCCAGGCGTTCCTCCCTTCCAGTGGAAGATGCGGGCTTGTTAGCTGACCCGCTGGACCGCAAGGCTGAGATGCTGCTCAAGCGGTCTTGGGAATCCTGTACTGGGGCCTTCAAGCCGGCTATTTCCGCTACCTGTACGGCCAGATCTATGTTGGTCTGGGTGGATCAACTGGAGGATCAGATAAAGTCAGGGGTTCCCAGGGATCAGTTGTTGTCTTCTCTGCCTTTGATTCGGGGTGCCTCGGCTTATCTAGCGGATACTTCTGCAGACTCCCTGCGCCTGGCGGCTCGATCTGCGGGATTGACCAACTCTGCTCGTCGTGCCCTGTGGCTTAAAGGGGGGAAAGGGGATGCTCAATCCAAAGCCAAATTATGTGCCCTCCCTTTCAGAGGTGAGTACCTCTTTGGTACCAAATTGGATGATATTCTGGCCAAGGCGCTGATCGTAAGAAGGGGTTTCCTAATCCGACTGTTCCATCCTATAGGAGAGCCTTCAAGAGACGTCCGTTCGGACAGAAGAGGTCTTACCGGGAGACCCGGGACCGTTGGGAACCCAAGGAGGGTAAACAACGGGGTGCCCTATTTGGGGGGCCCTCCTTTAAGCCCAGTAGGAAATTCCAGTAGTACGGAGCTCCAAGTGGGGGGTAGATTGTCTCAATTCACTCACCGCTGGACCGTTGTCACCTCCAATCCCTGGATTTTACGCTTGATCTCTCCAGTTGGAGTTTCTACGCCCTCCTCCGGATTCCTTTGTGCTCACCTCTCCTCCCGCTCATCATTCACTTGCCCTGAAGTTGGAGATTCAGTCCCTTTTGTCCAAAAATGTTCTTGTTGAGGTGGCGGTAGGCCAGGAAGGAAAGGGGTTTTATTCCCCCTTGTTCTTGGTTTCTAAGCCCGATGGGTCTTTTCGTACAATTATTAATTTAAAGAAGTTAAATTCCTTCCTGGTCTTCAGGTCCTTCAAAATGGAATCTATTCATTCCACGATTAAATTGTTGTTCCCTAGATGCTTCATGGCAGTATTGGATCTAAAGGATGCTTATTACCATCTCGCAGTCCACGCCGATTCCCAACGGTTTCTTCGGGTGGCGGTCGTCTGGGAGGGGCAGACTCGGCACTTTCAGTCTGCTGCAATGCCCTTTGGTCTGTCGATGACTCCTCGAGTCTTTACCAAACTGATTTCAGAGGTGATGTCTTAAGACTGCAGGATACTCTCATTGTGCCTTATTTGGACGATTTTTTGATCATAGGTAACTCTTCTGTTCAATGTCAAGCTCGCCTGTCTAATACCATCTCATCCTTACAGGCCTTGGGATGGATCATCAACCTGGGGAAATCCCGATTGACTCCGGTGACGCGCCAGTCCTTTTTGGGTCTTCTCCTGGACTCCGTAAGTCAATTGTGCCTCCTCCCAGACGACAAACAGTCACATATCAGGGCGAAGGTCCGGCGGGCGATTGTGCACCCTTCCATGTCCTTGCAGGAGGCCATGTCTCTCTTAGGGTCTCTCTCGTCTTGCATTCCTGCAGTGCAATTTGCTCAGTTTCATACTCGCCCGTTGCAACAGGCGGTTTTGCGGCGGAGGTCCCTTTGGGTGGTCGGCTCCACGGTCGGTTAACCTTGTCTTCGGAGGTTGTGGGGTCCCTGGCCTGGTGGTTGGGCCCGGATACGCTTTCTAGGGGTGTTCCCTGGGTGATTCGCCCTTCTCGGGTTATTTTGACGGACGCTAGCCCTGACGGGTGGGGGGCTCACCTGGGGTCTGACTTAGCTCAGGGACGATGGTCTGGGGAGGAATCCTCGGACTCTTCCAACTTGCGAGAATTGAAGGCCGTCTACCTTGCTCTTCGTCATTTTCTCCCACAGTTATACGACAGGCATGTTCGGATTTTGTCAGACAACACCACGTCCGTGGCCTACATCAAGAGGCAGGGCGGTACTTGCTCTCAGACTCTGCTGTCTACTGCGGTGGCCATTCTCACTCTGGCCGAAGCCAACCTCTCGGCCCTTCATGTCAGGGGTGTCGACAATTCCCTGCAATTCACTGCGGATTTTCTGAGTCGTCATTCCCTCCACCAGGGCGAATGGGTCCTCTGTCGCCGGACTTTCAGGAAGATTGTTGCCTTGTGGGGACTTCCGGTCATCGATCTGTTCGCCACTCGGGCCAACAGGCAGGTTCCCCGGTTTGCCTCCCTGACTGTGCGGGACCAAGACCTGCTGTCTCTAGGTCCTTGCCGTCACCACTGCGGGTGAAGTGGCCTCCACTTGACGGCTTGAGAACCTTGAAGGAAGGCGGGGCTGTTGAAGTTACGTGGCTTCTCGGACGCTCTTATCTCCACTCTCCTTCTAAGTAGGAAGGCGGTTACAACTAGGATTTATGGTAGGGTCTGGAGGAAGTTCCTGGAGTTCCATACGGCTCCCTTTTCTCCGGTTGTGCCTATCCCTTCTATTCTGGAGTTCCTTCAGAAGGGCCGGGAGTTGGGTCTTTCTGTGAGTACCCTTAAGGTCCATGTTTCGGCCTTGGGGGCTTTATATGGTTCGGACGTCGCGGGGGACCGATGGGTCTCTCGGTTTATTGCAGCTTGTGAGCGTAGCACCCCGCTTCATATTGCTCGGGTGGCCCCATGGGATTTAGATCTGGTCCTGGACGCCCTGATGGGGGGGCCCTTTCAACCACTTGAGGCTGCATCCCTTAGGTCCCTGTCTCTCAAGACTGCACTGCTAGTGGCCCTCACTTCTGCTAGACGGGTGGGTGATCTACAGGCTTTGTCTATTGATCCTCCTTTCCTGTCCATCTTTCCAGATAGGCTTGTCTTGAAACCGGATCCTTCTACCTCCCTAAGGTCGCGTCTCGGTTTCATAGGAGTCAGGAGATTTTCCTACCTTCCTTTTTCCCTCATCCTACTTCTCCAGAGGAGCAGAGGTTCCATACGCTAGATGTCAGGAGATTAGTGTTGCACTACCTTGATAGGACCAGCGCCTCTCGGCAGAGTAGGGCTCTGTTTGTGTCCTTTCAGGGTCCTCGGAAGGGGTTTGCGGTCTCTAAGAGCACATTGTCTAGATGGATCCGGGATGCCATCTGCCTTGCCTACTCGGTGATGGGACGCAGTCCTCCGGAGGGTGTACGTGCACATTCTGCCAGGGCCATGGCTTCTTCACGGGCTGAACGCGCCGACGTCTCCATTGACGCTATTTGTAAGGCTGCGACTTGGTCGTCCCCTTCTACCTTTTATAACCACTATCGCTTGTCTTTGTCTTCTGACTCTGACTTGGCTTTCGGGAGATCTGTCCTCAGCACGGTTGTCCCACCCTAGTCTTGCGCTCTGCAATTCTCTCATGTGGGTGCTGTCGTGGCGAGAAGAAAAGACATGATTACTTACCGGTAATTGTGTTTTATGGAGTCCACGACAGCACCCACTCACTTCCCTCCCTTATCACGTTTTTTTTTTTTTTTGTTTGTATGATTTGCTCCACTTGCATCGTACTGGGGTTGTTGAGTTTGTTCATTGTTCTGTGTGTTGTTGGATTTGTTGTGCTTCTCTTAACTATGCGGTTCCTCTCATGCTCTGTAACACAAACTGAGGGAGCGAGGGGGACCGCCCCTTTTTATCTGTAGGTTTCCTGTCCTGGTGGGCGGATCCCCTCTCTCATGTGGGTGCTGTCGTGGACTCCATAAAACACAATTACCGGTAAGTAATCATGTCTTTCCCTTGGCTTCTGCGTGTCTATGGTGTGTGTGAAGCTTTTTTTGAAATCCCCTGGAAGAGGTAAATGAGTTCTCACCTCTCTGTAGATTCATAGGGGGAGGGGGTCTTTCTTTTATATAATTATAAGGCTAGGGTCAGACCTGCGTCTGCCCTCAGTCTGGCCAATCCATCAGAAATGTAGTTTCTGGCCGGAGCAGCGCATAGCGCGGTCTATGTATCCCTATGGCAACCTGAACCTCCACGCACCCACCGACTCCACACAGAAGATCCGGATATGCGCTATTGCAGAGCACACAGGAAGATGCTACAAACCGCGTTTCCTGTGCGCTCTACAAAAGCGCATATCCGGGAGATCTGTGTGGAGCCGGCGGGTGCGCGATTACTCAGGTTTTCATAGGGATACTATACACAGGCGACACATAACGTTACATGCCGGTAATGCTCATCCGGCAAGCAGAGGGTTGTCACTAGTCAGACCCAAGCCTAAGGGAGCCTTTATTGTGTGCCAACAATTGGCCAGGAAATTAATATCCTCAGGTTATTTAACAGATCCAAGAGATTAATTAAGCCTCAGGCTAAAGGAGGGGGCTCTCACCTTGGAGGGAAATATGGTGACAGCTGACAAAATGGCTGCTGTAAGAATAGGTCAGAACATCCCTTATTCCTTACAATGCCGAGTCATCACAATGTGTGCTATTGCCGAGAACTCTCCAAGATCAAAAGTCACAGACCAGAATTCATAACAATGGATGTGTCGTGGTCTAGAATCACAACAAGCAGCAAATTAAGTTTAAGGAAAAGGCTTGCTCCTCAGTTTTGATCACAAAGAAGCGAAGGTCAACCATCCAGGTCAAAAAAATAATCCAAAGTCAAGGATAAAATGAGAAACAATCCAAGGTGGAGAATGAAAAATAACCGACAGTGGCCAGGAACAAAATGATGTCAAGGGTCTCATGCGGAAGATCATGGTCAAGAATAAGTCAACTTGGTGGACAATGAAGAGGAGGGGCTCTGAAACAGTTATCACTGGTATTGAGTTTCGGTAAGGGTTGGAATGTCATCGAGTTGGTGACACAATCTACAAGGTAGATTGTGTCTTCAAGGTCAAGAAATGATCCAAATATAAGACGGTGGCCAGGAACAAAGTGACATCAAGTGTGTCATGCAGCAGACCATGGTCAAGAATAATAATAGTATTTATTCATTTATATAGTGCTATTAATTCCATAGCACTTTACATACATGAGTAATGCTGTCTCTCTTGGAGCTCACAATCTAATCTAAACATCCTATCAGTATGTCTTTACAATGTGGGAGGAAACTGGAGTGCCCGGAGGAAACCCACGCAAACACGGGGAGAACATACAAACTCCTTGCAGATGTTGTCCTTAGTGTCCTTGGTGGGAATTGAACCCAGGACCTCAAGACCTCAAGGCTGCAGTGATAACCAATTGAGCCACTGTGCTGCCCCAATAAGTCATCTTGGTCGACAATGAAGAGTTGGGGCTCAGAGACAATAATCGCTGGCATTGAACTATGGTAAGTGTTGGGATATCATTGAGTTGGTGACACAATCTACATGAAAGTAGGTAAGATCTCTAAGGTCAAGAAATAATCCAACCTACTTTCACGTATATTGTGTCACCAACTCGATGACACCATATGGTTATTAAAAATCCAATGCCAGCAATGATAGTTTCTGAGCCCCACCTCTTCATTGCCCACCAAGTTGACTTATTCTTGACCATGGTTTCCTACACGAGACCCTTGATGTAATTTTGTTCCTCGCCACTTTCTGTTGTTTGTTATTCTCCACCATGAATTGTTCTTCACTTTATCCTTGATTTTGGATTATTTCTTGACGTTGAAGACACAAAGTTGGTGACACAATGTACGTGAAGGTAGGTTGTCTTCAAGGTCAAGAAATAATTTAATGTCAAGGATAAAGTGAGGGACAATTCAAGATGGAGAATAACAAGCAACAGACGGTGGCCAGGAACAAAATGACATCAAGGATCTCATGCAGAATACCATGGTCAAGAATAAGTCATCTTGATGGACAATGAGGAGAGGCTTGGAAGCAATCATCGCTAGTATTGGATTTCGGTAAGTGCTGGTGACTCAATCTACACGAACATTGGAATGACACGTAGACCCCTGTACAGACACGTATTCTGTGCTGGACTTTTTATGATGACATCCATCCAAGCTTTATTACGTCTTCATCTTTATGGACTAATTTTTAATGTACTAAATACCAGGATGATTCTTTCTTTCAGGTTAGTTCAGAGTTATCGATCCCAAAGGAGACCAGAGTAAGGCATCAGCCGCTTTCCCAGAAGACGCAGTAATTGGAATGAACATTTCCTTTTCTACAATCCATCTCTCATTAGCGCGGTTGAGGAGGACTCAGAAATTCTCACTTCACTCATCTTCCCGAAATGAGAAATAAATGACTTTCCAAGCAAATATCTCGATTGATCATTAATATTAGTGAGGCCTCAAGATGCTCTGCAATAGGACAGAGGTGAAAAGGAAAAGAGGAAGAAAACACGAGATGAACCTCCGGAAAGTATCATGTAGACACAAGTCATCAGACCGGGAGGTGACCACTGATGGCCAACAGATCCCTAGAGCACTGAATCGATTGACGTTTGATAGTCGGCGGCCATCTACATAGTTAGGACATACAGTGAGGCTAGTAACAGCATGTGACCCAATCTGACATTCGGGTGGACATCTCCCTCATAGCCATGACCTTTCAATAGAAAATTTAGGCCATCTTTGTATCCCGAACTGAGCCGACATTTTAGCGACTTTACGGTATTGCAACATTTGTTGGTTTCATGGCAGTAATATATTCTAGATGGTAAAATGTAAAAACACTGGATCATTGAGTGGCACAGTACAGCAATAATATTTTGAGCGCTGTATGCTACCATTATATGGACGGATATTTGGGCTTCATATAAACGTTTTCTGGGCGATATTATTTTAGTTACTTTGTGGATTATTAGAACCTGGTAGACTTTGACTATTTGGACTTCGGATGGCAAAATCTGTACATAGTATAGTAGGGTTTTTAAGCACTATATAGCATCATCATAGGAGATTTTAGATATTACTTAAATGGGGGGCCATATTCAAGGATGGGGATCATATACCAGGATGGTAGTTATATATACAAGGATGAGAGCCAAATTACAGGATGAGGGCCATATATACCAGGATGTGGGATATATCTATGAGGTTGGGGACATATACACCAGGATGGGGGACATATTCCAGGATGAGTGATCAGATATATGTGGATGGGGACATATATACCAGGATAAGGGTCATACATACCAGGATGGAGACATGTATACCTGGAAGGGGATCATATGTACCTGGATGGGGACATATATACCAAGATGGGGGCCATATATAGCAGGATTGAGATCAGATATACCAGGATGGGGGGACATATTCCAGGATGGGTGATCATATATATGTGGATGGGGACATATATACCAGGATAAGGGCCATACATATCAGGATGGAGACATGTATACCTGGAAGGGGATCATATGTACCTGGACGGGGACATATATAACAGGATGGAGGCCATATATAGCAGACGGTGTAGGAATTTGCGTGATATACTGGTACACAGCCATTATGCCCCTAGGGTGCCGTTTTGTATTTGGATCCAAAGGACCTAGACAAGGATGTTTCCCTTGTGGTCGATGTGCAGCTTGTGCCAACATTTCGCGAGGGCATACATTTGAATCAGCAGATAGTAAGAGGACATACACCATCCGTAACTATATATTATGCGGTACTACCCATGTAGTTTATTATGCTGAAAGTAGCTGCCCTTGCATATATGTCGGACTAACATCCCGGTAGTTCCGGGTAAGGGCCACTTTACACACACCAACTTATCTCTCCAACTTCTGACCAACTTGCTGGTTGCAGTGAAATCATGGACATATTGCTCCATTTTGTGACTGTGTACAATAGAACAATGTGTCCATGAGTTCACTGCAACCAGTAAGTTGGTCAGAAGTTGGACAGATAAGTTGGTGTGTGTAAAGTCGCCATAAGAGTTCGTGAACACTGCCGCGATATATGTGTTGCACAAAGGTTGAAGCAGAGGATGTCGCTAGTCTAAAAACCATCCCACGGCACTTTAGGGAGCATCATCGCTGTGACCCGCGTTTTCTTACTTTTCTGGGGATTGATGTGATTCTTGGGGGAATTAGGGGAGGTGATCTGAGGAAGCGACTTGCCCACTGTGAGACGAGATGGATCATCACACTTGGATCTCTAGTACCTGTGGGTCTCAATGAGACAGTGACCTATTCACCATTCCTCTGATACTATAAAGATTATTTTGATTCTATTGTAATTTTGTTCCTTTTTATATATTCTCTTAGATTGTGTGTCTCACCTTCATCTTCTCCCTGGATGGATATTCCGTTACCAATGGGGACAGCAACATCGCCTCTATGCCATCTATTTAAACTTGTTGTAGCATGTTGTGTATGGGATTGTTTAAATATAATTCATTTGCCTTATTATGGGATATGGGATGTAATATGGTATAATGCCTTTACTGATGATTCGACTTTTGTCCCCTTCTGGCCATGATTTATATGCCCCAAACACTAGTTACTAAATCATGACAGTAAACTGCCTTGCTCATTCACCGCCGCTGCTATAATGACGCGTCCCAAGCAAGCGGCGGTGTGGATCTTGTATCGGAGGCTTCCCTGGTTACCTGGGTAACGCCGCGCTCCTCCGCTGCCTGTGTGATATGCACGTCAGCAGGAGGTGACGCTATAGTGTTCCCAGATTCCGGGGTTGAAGCTCTGCCCACTTCCGGCAGAACGGTCATGGAGCTTGGCGGTGTGTGCTTAAAAAGGACCCGCCGGTTAGGAATAACACATACCCCCTGAAGAAGCAAGCAAACTAGCCTGCGAAACGGACGTAGGGGTCCCTCCCACAGCAGTCCTTGGCCCATTAATACTTAAGGTAAAGTTCTGCATACATTTACTTGGCACTTTCTGTAAAGGTCTTTGAACAGCCCCACATACATACATTTGTATATACATACAGGTGAATACACCTGTTTGGTGGAGGCTGATGCATGACTTGAGGCCTTAAGGGTATAGTGCAATATTTAATGTGTATGCATATTACTACTTGTAAAAGTGTATATTGTGGACCGGGGACTGTGCAATAGTTAGTCTTCCCTTTTAGTGTTTAGCCTGTTGTAAGTCCGATCTTAATAAAGTATTGTATATTAAAAGCAACAATTAATCCTCTTTTTTGTTTGATATACATATTTTGAGGATGCTTTGTTTCCCCATTAATGCCATGGGTGTAAACCATAACTGTTGAGTGATGGAGATTTTTATGTTGATTATTTCTGTGTTTTTCACAGTTGGGCCATCAGCTACCATGGACTTCAGGTCACGTGACCGTGCGTGGCTGACAGAGATTAAGGACACTTGTAAAGGTACCTTTACACGCCACCACTGAAAGGTAGCAACTGCCTGGCATTGGGGATATTTGTGCCTGTTGCCATGAAATTGTTACGAAATGGCGGCGTGTAAATAGGGCAATTCCTTCCGGTGTCCTGCAGTTGCCTCAGATTGCTGAGCAGTGCTCAAAAACCGAAGGCAACACAAAGGCACAATTGCCATGGTAGTGGCGTCTAAACGGGGCACAGGCATGGATGTTGCGTCGCCTAGTGATTTCACAGGGGCGTGCCACAGCGTCATGAATACCATGCCCCATCAGCGATCATTGGTGGGGCTACTGTGTAACCATTGGCTGTCTCTTCACAGGGCGCCATATTTAAAGAGCTGTCCATTTACACTACACAATTGCAATAGCGTCATGTATTAGCCAGCCTTCCTGCGTAGGCTGGCCAATCATGACGTTATTGCTCTATCCAATCAGCGTATTAGCGTCACAGAATACACAACTCTGTCACGCCTATGTACTTGCAGCACGAAAGATGTACGCCCATATTCCTTTGTGGTAGCGGCGTGTGATGCAGTGAAGGTATTCCACAGTAAGTTAGCCGCAGGATCTGTCGGAACTTCCGGGGAACACATACCTTCAGTGGACAACGCAATGGCGGCGTGTACATGCGGCATTAGCGATCGGTATCCATCGTTAAAAACGTGCACGCGCACGTGCGGTGGATACCTATTGCTAGGCACAGTGGCGGCGTGTAAAGGTACCTTAAGGAGACTAGCATTGCAGTGGGTGAGGGTGTTGACCACACCACTCAGGAAAAGATCTCAAAATATAAAAATATTTTAAAGAAAAGACAGAGGATTTGGTGGAACCACATTTTCCTAGATATGTACATACAGAAAGGCCTGATTCCCAGGGAACTTCGGGTGCAGGTCTTCCCCTCCTTCCCCATCATTGACGAGCAGTTTAAGTGTGATTGGGAACAACTTGCTGACACCTGTTCCAATGGGTTCCTGCTGTTACTTTTTGAACAGAGCGGAGGCGTTCTGAAAAATTTGGAGTCAGAAATGGAAAGTCTGCAGAAACAGATCTCTGAGGATTTATCCACAGAGGCCTTGAGTAAATTGGAGGATGACATCAGCTCCCAGGTCAAAAAATAGGACGAGACAAAAGATATCAAATATAAGAAATTTCAGAGGGATTTAAATGATATACAACTTAACCGTGTTTATAAATGGAAAATCTCGGGTGGTGGTAAACCAGACACACCGACCCCTGAGGGTGGTGGGTCTGTTCCACCATCTAGAACTCCCTCTGTGGTATCTCTTATCTCCTCTGAGGAATCCCAGTCAGAGACTGGGGGAAGTGAAGGTGTCAATACAAGAGTCAAAAATAAACAAATCCCAAAGAAATATTCGCCTGGCCCCATACAACCAAAAAGACCCCTTGAGGTAATTAATCCATCAGAACATGTTCTTACTATACCGCAACTTGAGGTCCTCTCAAGGGGTCTGAATTTTGCACCTACTGATGTCTTTAATTTCTTCACAGCCATAAAGGACCTCAATTTATTTTCAAGGAAATTGCTGTTGAAGAGGTTACACAGCAGGGGCCCTTCGGACGTACAACTACCCAACACACAAGAGAGACACTGGAAACTCAAAAAACTTTCAAACGAAAACACAGGAGTGGCTAAAGGTACGTTTCCTTCTGAGATATATCCAAGATCAAAAAGATTTCCCCCCTTGTCAGATTGCCCCGCTATTGAGATCTTCACAAAACTTGTAGCGGAAGATTTCAAACAATTGAATCAAAAACGTAGGTTTGATAATCTTACATCTAAATATCGACAAGCATTAAGAGAGATACAAGCTTGGGACGATGTAATTATAAAGGCTGCTGACAAGGGGGGAAATGTTGTGATATGGACATGCGAGGGATATGAGAGGGAGACGTACCGACAGCTACGAGATAAGACCACCTACGCCCGCCTCCAATCTAGCCCTCTTCACAAATTCCTAGCCGAGCTTTTAACCATCTTGGAAAGGGCACTGGAGGATGGTATTATTACTAAAAAAGTCCTGGAGGGACTATTTAATACCCATTCCAAAATTCCTACATTTTACCTACTCCCCAGGGTTCACAAGGACCCCGTCAGCCCGCCGAGCCGTCCGATTGTGTCCAGCATTGACGGTATGAGCGAGCCACTATGTAGGTTTATAGAATTCTATCTTAAACCTCTGGTGGAGGCTCTGCCGTCATATGTACGAGACACAACGGACGTCCTAAGGAGGGTTGATGGGGTGTTTGTGGACCAGGGTGCCCTTCAAGTAACAGCAGATGTAGAATCCTTATATACTAGTATAAGACACCAAGATGGTTTGGCGGCGGTTCGCTTCTTTCTGGGGATGACCGGCAGGGATTCAGGGCTGTGAGATTTTGTGATGGAGCTGCTCCAATTCGTTTTGACCCATAATTTTTTTGTTTTTAAAGGGAAGGTGCCATCAAAAAAAGAGAAATTTCAACAATTGCAAAAATGTAAAGTATTAATGCTTTGATTTGTTTTTACAATATTGTCATATTTTTTTAATGGAGTAAAATATGAAAAATAATATAAAAAGTTTGATATGTTCCACTTTGAAACACTAGGGGGAGCAGCTGCTGAAAATTTGCCATGAAAACCTAGTGTACAGCAGGCATGCATTACGACTGCTGAAAATCTGGGCTGGATCTGCTCCAAGTGTGTGATGTCTCCTCCCCCCCCCTCCCCTTCTGGGTGTTAACAAACAGATAAGAGACAATGAAGTTTAGGGTCTTTCACAGTGAGGAGCCATTTTCTTGTAGACACAAAGTGGTACCAACACACAACTACATGCAGATCCTAACGCAACAAGGTCTGATACCAGTGTCAGTTTTGCAGCCCAGGCCTGGACTGAATATTGTCCTTGTGTTGTTACTATTTATTTGTATATGTTTCAGTTTTACTTAGTAATTTGTATTTTCACTGTTGATGCAAACGTAAAAGATCGTCAGTCATGTGACATCTCATGTTATGGATTAGGTACCATTGACATAACAGCAGGATAGTGACTGAAGCTCTAGAGGTGACTGAAGGATAAGTCACGATGTAGCAGCAGAATAGTGACTGCAGCTCTGGAGGTGACTGTCTCTCTCCCCAATTGTGCTGTCTCCATCCCCATGCGTGTCTCTCTCCCCATATGCACTCTCCCCCTGGTCTCTCTCCCCATATGTAGTCTCTCTCTCCCCCTCGGGTGCTCCTTCACTCTCTCTCTCCATCGGGCGCTCCTTCACTCTCTCTCTTCCCCCCCCCCCCCATCGGGCGCTCCTTCACTCTCTCTCCCCATCGGGCGCTCCTTCACTCTCTCTCCCCATCGGGCGCTCCTTCACTCTCTCTCCCCATCGGGCGCTCCTTCACTCTCTCTCCCCATCGGGCGCTCCTTCACTCACTCTCTCTCCCCCCCCCCCCCCCATCGGGCGCTCCTTCACTCACTCTCTCCCCCCCCCCCCATCGGGCGCTCCTTCACTCTCTCTCCCCCCCCATTGGGCGCTCCTTCACTCTCTCTCTCTCCCCCTCGGGCACTCCTTCACTCACTCTCTTCCCCCCCCCCCCATCGGGCGCTCCTTCACTCACTCTCCTCCCCCCCCCCCCCCCATCGGGCGCTCCTTCACTCTCTCTCCCCCCCCATTGGGCGCTCCTTCACTCTCTCTCTCTCCCCCTCGGGCACTCCTTCACTCTCTCTCTCTCCCCCTCGGGCACTACTTCACTCTCTCTCTCCCCATCGGGCGCTCCTTCACTCTGTCTCTCCCCCCCCCCTATCGGGCGCTCCTTCACTCTCTCTCCCCCCCCATTGGATGCTCCTTCACTCTGTCTCTCTCCCCATCGGGCGCTCCTTCACTCTCTCTCTCCCCATCGGGCGCTCCTTCACTCTCTCCCCATTGGATGCTCCTTCACTCTCTCTCTCCCCCCATCGGACGCTCCTTCACTCTCTCCCCATTGGATGCTCCTTCACTATCTCTCTCTCCCCATTGGATGCTCCTTCACTCTCTCTCTCTCCCCATTGGATGCTCCTTCACTCTCTCTCCCCATTGGATGCTCCTTCACTCACTCTCTCCCCTCATCGGACGCTCCTTCACTCTCTCTCTCTCCCATCGGGCGCTCCTTCACTCTCTCCCCATTGGATGCTCCTTCACTCTCTCCCCAGCGTGCTCTCGTTCTGTCTCGCTCTCCCCCCAGCGTGTCTCTCTCGCTCTCCCCCCAGCGTGTCTCTCTCGCTCTCCCCCCAGCGTGTCTCTCTCGCTCTCCCCCCAGCGTGTCTCTCTCACTCTCCCCCCAGCGTGTCTCTCTCGCTCTCCCCCCAGCGTGTCTCTCTCGCTCTCCCCCCAGCGTGTTTTCCCATGCTTTCTCTATCCCTGCATGTCTCTTCCCCCAGTGTCTCTTCTTATGTCCACTCTCCCCCAGCATGTCTTTTCCCCCAATTTGTCGCTTATGTCCACTCTCCCACTGTATGTCTCTTTCCCCCCATGTGTGTCTCTTATATCCGCTCTCAAAATAGTCAGTGCAGCTCTGGAGGTGACTGGAGGATATGACATGTTGTAACAGCAGAATAGTGAGTGCAACTCTGGAGGAGGTGACTCACTATTCAGTTACATGATGTCACAGAATAGTGACCGCAGCTCTGGAGGTGACTGGAGGATAAGACAATGTAAAGGCAGAATAACCACTGCAGCTCTAGAGGTGACTGGAGGATAAAACAAGATGTCATATTCTCCAGTCACCTCCAGAGCGGCAGTCACTATTCTGTTACATAATGTCACAGAATAGTGACCGCAGCTCTGGAGGTGACTTGAGGATAAGACATGATGTAGCAGCAGAATAGTGATGCAGCTCTGGAGGTGACTGTCTGTCTCCCCATGTGTGCTCTCTACCCCGCCGTGCCTGGTCTCTCTCCCCATGTGTGCTCTCTATCCCCCTGTGCCCGGTCTCACCCCATCTACTGTCTGGCCCCCTGTGTCTCACCTTTTATATGCTGTCTGCCCCCTGTGTGTCACCTTTTATATGCTGTCTGCCCCGTGTCTCACCCCATGTGCTCTCTGCCCCTTGTGTCTCACCCCATGTGCTCTCTGCCCCCTGTGTCTCACCCCATGTGCTCTCTGCCCCCTGTGTCTCACCCCATGTGCTCTCTGCCCCGTGTCTCACCCCATGTGCTCTCTGCCCCCTGTGTCTCACCCCATGTGCTCTCTGCCCCGTGTCTCACCCCACGTGCTCTCTGCCCTGTGTCTCACCCCACGTGCTCTCTGCCCCCTGTGTCTCACCCCACGTGCTCTCTGTCCCCTGTGTCTCACCCCATGTGCTCTCTGCCCCCTGTGTCTCACCCCATGTGCTCTCTGCCCCCTGTGTCTCACCCCATGTGCTCTCTGCCCCGTGTCTCACCCCATGTGCTCTCTGCCCCCTGTGTCTCACCCCATGTGCTCTCTGCCCCGTGTCTCACCCCACGTGCTCTCTGCCCTCTGTGTCTCACCCCATGTGCTCTCTGCCCCATGTCTCACCCCACATGCTCTCTGCCCCCTGTGTCTCACCCCACGTGCTCTCTGCCCCCTGTGTCTCACCCCACGTGCTCTCTGCCCCGTGTCTCACCCCATGTGCTCTCTGCCCCGTGTCTCACCCCATGTGCTCTCTGCCCCCTGTGTCTCACCCCATGTGCTCTCTGCCCCCTGTGTCTCACCCCATGTCTTCTCTGCCCCCTGTGTCTCACCCCATATATGCTCTCTGCCCCCTGTGTCTCACCCTTTATATGCTCTCTGCCCCCTGTGTCTCACCCCATGTCTTCTCTGCCCCCTGTGTCTCACCCTTTATATGCTCTCTGCCCCCTGTGTCTCACCCCATGTCTTCTCTGCCCCCTGTGTCTCACCCTTTATATGCTCTCTGCCCCCTGTGTCTCACCCCATGTGCTCTCTGCCCCGTGTCTCACCCTTTATATGCTCTCTGCCCCGTGTCTCACCCCATGTGCTCTCTGCCCCGTGTCTCACCCTTTATATGCTCTCTGCCCCGTGTCTCACCCCATGTGCTCTCTGCCCCGTGTCTCACCCTTTATATGCTCTCTGCCCCGTGTCTCACCCCATGTGCTCTCTGCCCCCTGTGTCTCACCCTTTATATGCTCTCTGCCCCCTGTGTCTCACCCCATGTGCTCTCTGCCCCGTGTCTCACCCTTTATATGCTCTCTGCCCCGTGTCTCACCCCATGTGCTCTCTGCCCCGTGTCTCACCCTTTATATGCTCTCTGCCCCGTGTCTCACCCCATGTGCTCTCTGCCCCGTGTCTCACCCTTTATATGCTCTCTGCCCCGTGTCTCACCCCATGTGCTCTCTGCCCCCTGTGTCTCACCCTTTATATGCTCTCTGCCCCCTGTGTCTCACCCCATGTGCTCTCTGCCCCGTGTCTCACCCTTTATATGCTCTCTGCCCCGTGTCTCACCCCATGTGCTCTCTGCCCCGTGTCTCACCCTTTATATGCTCTCTGCCCCCTGTGTCTCACCCCATGTGCTCTCTGCCCCGTGTCTCACCCTTTATATGCTCTCTGCCCCCTGTGTCTCACCCCATGTGCTCTCTGCCCCGTGTCTCACCCTTTATATGCTCTCTGCCCCGTGTCTCACCCCATGTGCTCTCTGCCCCCTGTGTCTCACCCTTTATATGCTCTCTGCCCCGTGTCTCACCCCATGTGCTCTCTGCCCCCTGTGTCTCACCCTTTATATGCTCTCTGCCCCCTGTGTCTCACCCTTTATATGCTCTCTGCCCCCTGTGTCTCACCCTTTATATGCTCTCTGCCCCCTGTGTGCCATTGCCCCCACCCCAAGTTCAGGGCACAGTAGTGTAATGATCACACTCCTGTGCCCTGAACACTGCAGGCTGGCGGGGAGCGACGATAGTATCCCCGCCGATACGTACCTCACCTCGGTCCTCCGATGGCCGCTCTGCTCCTCTCTCCCCGCCGCATCCCGTCCTCTGTCTCCTCCTATAACCGATCGGTTCACGCTGAGCCGAGCGGTTATAGGGGAAAGTGTGGAGCTCACAGCAGACACTGTGAGCTCCACAAACATGGCGCCGATCTCCTCCCTCTGCAGTGATCTGGACAGCCCAGGGGCGTGCCCAGGTCACTGCAGGACGGCAGCTCAATACAAAGTATAGGGTCGGCGTCCGACTGTTGTTCCCTATGTCCAGGGCTGCCGTAACTGCAGAAGTGGAAGTGTCGTTCAACAGAATCTTCCACTTCTGCAAAGCAAGATGGCAGCCCCCAGTGGCTGCAAAAATAGTTAATAACAAAAAAAATATTAAAGTTAAAACATTGAATTTTGTATTAAAGATAATTGTTCAAATAAACAATTATTTTTAATACAAAAAAAAAAATGCGGCACCTTCCCTTTAAGGATCGGTATTATCTGCAGACCCAGGCACTGCCATGGGGACGGCCTGTGCCCCCTCATATGCCAACTTCTTCCTGGGATATTGGGAGAGGCAGATTTTTGGTGACGAGGGCTGGCTCCCGTGTGCAGTGCTGGATCAGATATATTGATGATTTATTTTTCTTTTGGGGTGGCATGGTGGAGCAGCTGGAGGCATTCATGAGGGAGTTAAATACCAATAAAGTCAACATCAGACTGACATATGTTTATAGTCAATCGACAATTGACTTCTTGGACATCAGGCTGAGTGTTGATGAGAACAAGTCACTTCAGTCTGATGTATTTAGGAAACCTACGGCGGTTAACTCCCTCTTGCATGCCTCTTCCTCGCATGACCGGGCAGCCATTAAAGCGATCCCTGTTGGTCAATTCCTCAGGGCGAGGCGAATCTGCTCAACTGAAGCTTCCTTTGAGGAGCAGGCTAGGGATTTGAGGACTAGGTTCGAGGAGAGGGCTATAAAAGGTCTATAAAAGCTGGATATAACCGAGCTAAAGGTGTCTCTCGTATACAGCTGCTCGCCCACGATGGGGGAGTAGGGGCTGATAAGAGTAAAGAGGGGGGAGTGGTCAGATTCATTTCTACCTGCAATCAGGACTGGAGGAGGATGAGGTCCATTCTGTTAAAACACTGGGCAGTCCTTCGCTCGGATATTTTGCGAGGTTGCCTTCCAGATTATCCCCCCATGACACCCAGACGGTGTAGGAATTTGCGTGATATACTGGTACACAGCCATTATGCCCCTAGGGTGCCGTTTTTATTTGGATCCAAAGGACCTATACAAGGATGTTTCCCTTGTGGTCGATGTGAAACTTGTGCCAACATATGGCGAGGGCATACATTTGAATCAGCAGATAGTAAGAGGACATACACCATCCGTAACTACATATCATGCGGTACTACCCATGTAGTCTATTAAGCTAAATGTAGCTGCCCTCGCATATATGTCGGACTAACATCCCGGGAGTTCCAGGTAAGAGTTCGGGAACACTGCCGCGATATATGTGACGCAGCAAAGGTTGAAGCAGAGGATGTCGCTAGTCTAAAAACCATACCACGGCACTTTAGGGAGCATCATCGCTGTGACCCGCATTTTTTTACTTTTCTGGGGATCGATGTGATTCTTGGGGGAATTAGGGGAGGTGATCTGAGGAAGCGACTTGCCCAGTGTGAGACGAGATGGATCATAACACTCGGATCTCTAGTACCTGTGGGTCTCAATGAGACAGTGACCTATTCACCATTCCTCTAATACTACAAAGATTATTTTGATTTTATTGTAATTTTGTTCCTTTTTATATATTCTCTTAGATTGTGTGTCTCACCTTCATCTTCCTCCCTGGATGGATATTCCGTTACCAATGGGGACAGCAACATCGCCTCTATGCCATCTATTTAAACTTGTTGTAGCATGTTGTATATGGGATTTTTTAAATATAATTCATTTGCCTTATTATGGGATATGGGATGTAATATGTTATGATGCCTTTACTGATGATCCGACTTTTGTCCCCTTCTGGCCATGATTTATATGCCCCAAACACTAGTTACTAAATCATGACAGTAAACTGCCTTGCTCATTCACCGCCGCTGCTATAATGACGCGTCCCAAGCAAGCGGCGGTGTGGAGCTTGTATTGGAAGCTTCCCTGGTTACCTGGGTAACGCCGCGCTCCTCCGCTGCCTGTGTGATATGCACGTCAGCAGGAGGTGACGCGATAACGTTCCCAGATTGCCGGGTTAAAGCTCTGCCCACTTCCGGCGGAACTGTCATGGAGCTTGGCGGTGTGTGCTTAAAAAGGACCCGCCGGTTAGGAATAACACATACCCAAAGAAGCAGGCAAACTAGCCTGCGAAACGGACGTAGGGGTCCCTCCCACAGCAGTCCCTGGCCCATTAATACTTAAGGTAAAGTTCTGCATACTTTTACTTGGCACTTTCTGTAAAGGTCTTTGAACAGCCCCACATACATACATTTGTATATACATACAGGTAAATACACCTGTTTGGTGGAGGCTGATGCATGACTTGAGGCCTTATGGTACCTTTACACGCGGCAACTTTTCTAGGAAATTCACCGGCAACTTACTGGTTGCAGTGAAATCATGGACACATTGTTCCATTTGTACACAGCAACAAGATAGAACAATGTGTCCATGATTTCACTGCAACCAGTAAGTTGCCGCGTGTAAAAGGTACTTTAAAGGGTATAGTGCAATATTTAATGTGTATGCATATTACTACTTGTAAAAGTTTATATTGTGGACCGGGGACTGTGCAATAGTTAGTCTTCCCTTTTAGTGTTTAGCCTGTTGTAAGTCCGATCTTAATAAAGTATATTAAAAGCAACAATGAATCCTCTTTTTGTTTAATATACCAGGATGGGGACATATTCCACAATGAGAGCAATATATACCAGGCAGGGGCGGGCTGGCCCAGGTGGCAGGGGGGCAGGTGCCCCCTGGGCTGGTGGTATAGTCCACCATTAGGGCCGCCCCCTGCAGAAACGGGCCGGCCGCGGGTGTTGCTTTGCGGCCGGCGCGCCGCCTTGCGGCTGGGACGGCACGGAGACAGCATGAGGCAAGGTCAGTGCTGACAGCCCGACAGCATACCCCCCCCCCCCCCCGCTTCTCAAGGCAGCCCGACAGCACCCCCAACACCCCCCCACCCCCGCTTCTCAAGGCAGCCCGACAGCACCCCCCCCACCCCCCCCCCCGCTTCTCAAGGCAGCCCGACAGCACCCCCCCCTCCCCCCCCGCTTCTCAAGGCAGGGCTGGCTGTAGAAATGTGCCACCCGGGGTTAGAGGCTCCAGCCAGCCCCTGATACCAGGATTGGGGATCATATATCTCTCCACTGGCATAAAGGACACTGCTCTCTCCTGGCTCTCCTCCTATCTTTCTGACCGCTCTTTCAGTGTATCTTTTGCTGGCTCCACTTCCTCCCATCTTCCCCTCACTATTGGGGTCCCTCAGGGTTCAGTCCTTGGCCCCCTCCTATTCTCTCTCTACACGGCCCCGATTGGACAGACCATCAGCAGATTTGGCTTTCAGTACCATCTTTATGCTGATGACACACAACTATACACTTCAGCCCCTGACCTTACCCCTGCGGTATTAAAGAACACCAATGACTGTCTGGCTGCAGTTTCCAATATCATGTCCACTCTCTATTTGAAACTAAACCTTTCCAAAACTGAACTTCTTCTGCTCCCCCCATCCACTAACCTCCCTAAATCGGACATCTCTCTCTCAGTTTGCGGCACCACGATAACGCCTAGGCAGCAGGCTCGTTGTCTGGGTGTTATGTTTGACACCGATCTCTCCTTCTCCTCCCACACACAATGTCTCGTCCGCTCCTGTCGCTTACACCTGAAGAATATCTCTAGAGTCCGCCCCTTTCTCACCATGGAAACAACAAAAACCCTCACCGTGGCCCTAATCCATTCCCGCCTTGACTATTGCAATTCTCTATTAAGTGGCCTCCCCCTCACCAGACTTTCTCCTCTCCAGTCCATCCTTAATGCAGCAGCCAGGATCACCCACCTGGCCAATCGTTACTCAGATGCCTCTGCTCTCTGCCAGTCATTGCACTGGCTGCCCGTATACTACAGGATCAAATTCAAATTGCTTGTTCTCACCCACAAAGCTCTTCACAGTGCAGCACCCCCCTACCTCTCCTCCCTCATCTCTGTCTATCACCCCACCCGCTCTCTACGTTCCTCAAATGACCTTCGACTAACATCCGTACTAATCCGATCCTCCCACTCCCGACTCCAAGACTTCTCCAGAGCTGCACCAAAACTCTGGAATGCTTTACCCCAAGAAATCAGGACTATCCACAACTTGCATGGCTTCAGGCGATCCCTAAAAACGCATCTTTTTAAGGCGGCCTATCATACTCCCTAATAGAAGTCCATTGTACTGTAGACAGTGAATGGCCTATCCCTCTGGACATTACTCTTCTACAAACTCCACCAAACCAAAAAGGTCTACACAGACTGTATAATGACCATCCACGTAAGCTTAGTTCTATGCCCCATTTCCTCAAGATGCCTGGACCATCAGTGCAATAAGCCCCTGTACCTTGTGCAACCCCTATCCCGTTTTAGATTGTAAGCTCTTTTGAGCAGGGTCACCTTCATTTCTTGCTTTATTTATTGTATTTTCTTTTTTACATTGATTCTATGCCTATTGTTTTGTATCCAATTATTGTACTATAATTTGTTCTCTACTGTAATTACTTACTGTATTATATTTTCTGCACTCTAACCCCTACATTGTAAAGCGCTGCGGAATATGTTGGCGCTATATAAATAAAGCATTATTATTATTATTATTATATATACTCGATGGGGGAAATGCAGTATATATGTGGATGGGGGATCATAAATACCGGGATTAAGGCCATACCCCTGTTTCCCCGATTATAAGTCCGCCTAGGGGGGAAGGGAGGGCCGGCTAATATAAGTCCCCCCCCGAATATAAGTCCGCCTGGGGGGAGGGCCTGCCAATATAAGGCCTTACCTTTGCCCCCCGCTGTCCGGTGCAGTCCTGTGTGGTGTCCCCGGTGCTCCTCCGGCCTCCTCTGTGATGCCCCGGTCTGCGGTGTGGTGCACTCCGGTTCCCTGTTGATCGGTGCTGCCCCGGGCCACTTCTTGCTTTACCCAGAATCCCCGCCCAGGTCAGGCCCTGCGCCAATGAGAGCTGATGTCACATGGGTGCCGCTGGGCTGTGATTGGCTCACGGGTTCTGAACCAATCACAGCCCAGCGACGCCCATGTGACATCATGGGTCCTGCGCTCTCATTGGCGCAGGGCCTGACCTGGGCGGGGATTCCGGGTAAAGCAGGAAGTGGCCCGGGGCAGCACCGATCAACAGGGAATCGGACCGCACCACACCGCAGACCGGTGCATCACAGAGGAGGCCGAAGGAGCACCGGGGACACCACACAGGACGGCACCGGACAACGGGGATCAAAGCTAGGAAGCATTATGTGTGTGTGTATGTGTGTGTGTGATGGGAGGCTGCAGTGTGGATGGGAGGCTGGGGCTGCTAATATAAGACCCCCCCCCGAAAATAAGACAGGGTGCCACTTTTGGTGCCCAAAAAAATATAAGACACGGGCTTATTTTCTGGGAAACACGGTAGATACCAGGATGAGGACATATTACAAGATAGGTAATTATATATACCAGGATGGGGATCATAGATAACAGGATGAGGGTCATATATACCAGGATGGGGACATATTCCAGGATGAGGGCCATATATACCAGGATGGGGATCATATTCCAGGATTGGGGATCATATATACTGGATGGGGGATCATAAATACTGGGATTAAGGCCATAGATACCAGGATGGGGACATATTACAAGATGGGTAATCATATATACCAGGGTGGGGGTTATATTTCAGGATGAGGAACATACTGTATATACCAGGATGGAGGATAATATTCCAGGACAGGGAAAATATACCGGGATGGGGCCATATTCCAGGATGGGGAACATATTCTAGGATAAGAATCATATATTCCTTGATGGTTGAAGTATATACCAGGATGGGGGCCATATTCCAGGATGAGGACAGATATACCAGGATGTGGGATAATATATATCAGAATTGGGGCCCTATGTACCAGGAAGGGGGCTGCGGATGGGGGACATTAGTATAGATTTAGAGATATTCCCTCCACAAGTGTCAGCAGCAGATAACGCTGCATTATCACATTTTTTGCTTCTTTTTTTTGGTTATTTTCCTCCTCTGACAGCTGGGTGCGTCTTATGATCCGATGGGTTTTATCAGTCGGTGCGTCTTATAATCCGATGCGTGTTATCATCCGATGTGCCTTATGAATCCAGTGCGCCTTATAAATCCAGTGCGCCTTATGAATCCAGTACGCCTTATGAATCCAGAGCGCCTTAAGAATCCAGAGCGCCTTATAGTCTGAACAATACGGTACTTGGGCTTTGTCTGGCTCATGATTTTAGCTTGGGGGATGGTAGGAATGAGGCACAGCTCAGCAGTATTATTCTGAGAACTGCATTGCAGACTCATGTGAACATCATAGGCCAAAACTTCTTTGGTACTAGATGGCGACATTTGTCCTCGGGTGTCAGTGTCAGTTGGCTGAAGAAGGTTCTGCGAAACCGAAACGTCCTATAATACTGACAAGACAATAAAAATAAAAACAGGAACTGATGCAAAAAAATCTCTTTTTCTTTGTTTTTTGTGCCTGAGATATCATTTTACATTTGTCCTCGGGAAGACATTCCTTTTTGAAAACTATATGGAAATATTTCAACATGACGTGCTATGGAATTCCTCTAGCACAGGGTGAGTTTGGTGACTTATAGCAATTCTGAGCATTGTTTGGCGACAAATTACTTGAGCAAGGTGATGGCATAGTACGGTGGTATTTAATCATGACATTTCAACATTATATGAGATTATGTGAGTATTGTATGGTATTAGTATTGGTGGTACAGAGTTGGGCTGTTTATGTCCGATCACGACCATCAACACTCAGAAATGTGTGATTCTTCATGATCACATTGGCCGGTAATGGCCTCCACTTTCCAGAATGTATTTAGTGATGTGAGCGGCGGAGAGGGGGCGACGATCCTGAGAGCGGAGGCAGATCACATCTATCATTCATGAGATAAAGCGTCGCTGCCATTATCAGACTTCTCCAAATCTTCATTTTCTGCTATGAAATAATAAACAGATCAGACAGATGTAAGAAGAAAAACAAGAGATGGAGGAAGGATCAATGTCCGGAGAAAACATAGGAGATAAAGATGTGACGTCTGGACGTATGAATGGATGTGAGAGAGATAGAAAATGCAAGATGTTGGATAAATAAGGATGATGGATCGATAGATCGATGGATAAATAGATCGATAGATCGAGATAATAGATGGAGATGATGGATGGATAGAGAAAATGGATAGATGGATGGGTTGGTGGTAGATGAATGGATAAAAATGGATGCATGGATACACATAATAGATGGATAGAGATAATGGATAGATGGATGGGTTGGTGGATAGATGGATAGAGATAATAGATGGATGGATAGAGAGATAAATATTAGTGCCACGTCACACACACAGATATCTGTGCAGATATTGTTCGCAGATCTCTGGCTGCAGTGAAATCATGGACACATTGTTCTATTTTGTGGCCGTGTACAAATGCAACGATGTGTCCATGATTTCACTGCAACCAGAGATCTGCGAACAATATCTGCACAGATATCTGTGTGTGTGACGTGGGCCTTAGGCGGCCATCACACGCTTCAATTTCTTGCACGATATCGCTTATGCGATCTGCTTTTTCGCTTAAGTGATATCGTTTGGGCATCGCTGCGTGTAATCCAGCGATTTGACAATGTAAAATCGCTTGATCGTTACATCGCAGATATGAGAGCCGGAGCTCATATCAAGCGAGAAACGCTTGTTCAATCTGCTTCATCGTGGTGTGTGACACCACGATGATCCATCTCCCAGCGACAGAGCCTATGCTGGGAGATGGTATCTATGGTAAACGTCGGGTTACTAAGCGCCGCGCGGCGCCTAGTAACCCGATGTGTACCATAGTTACCAGCGATATCGCTGCTCCACATCGCTGGTGAGTCTGCCTGTGTGACAGCTCACCAACGATGTGAGCGATATTGTTAGCGATCGCGCGTGCGCGTGATCGCTAACAATATCGCTCTCGATATTGAAGCGTGTGACGGCCGCCTTAGATGTATGAATAGATTGATGGGTGGGTGGATAGATGGATAAAGATGATGGATAGATAATAGGCGGCCGTCACACGCTGAGATATCGTGCAAGATATCGCTTGAAAGCGGCAGATTAAACATCGCGTAAGCGATGTCTGTGCGTGTGACGGCCAGATACGACGAGCGATATCTGATCAAATCTCTAAATCGTGATCTGAGGTTCGGTTCTCAGATCTGACGATATCGGCCAATTAAATACGCACAATCGACACGTGTAAATTCCCGACATCACACGAAACGTGTGATTTCAGCGATGGCAAAATCCATCACGTAGGCGTGTCAGGAGTTTCCTATTGCCTGACCTCCTCAGTGGTGATTCGTGCAACGAAATGGTTTCGGATTGGCTGCTTCACCACTAGCTCGCATTGGTGGAAGATGATGCGTTGCCATTGGCTGCCCTCACAGGGCGCCATTTTGAAAGCTCTGTCTTCAGCACCACACATAGGCGTCGGCTGCACAATATCTCCGAACTGTGCACCCAATTGCGTCAACTTGATAATCGATTCTGCGTGGTCCCCGACCCTGCTATATAGTGTCCACCTTGTCATATACCCACACAATGTTGGCGGGCGCGGCACACATAACGCGGCTGTACGTTTTGCCCATTGCAATTTAGTTATGTGCTACAGCACACATATACATTACGATCAATATCACAGGACATTGTGGGGATGAGGCCGCCATGTTTCAAAGGACATCTGACCCAATGAGGACGCAGTACTGAGCACCAATGGTGTAGTGAGGGGCGCAGCTTGGAGCCCATGTACCACGCCTATGGGCTCCAATAACGCCCACATTTGCTCCCACATCGTTTAGGAGATTTCTGTGTGACTTTAGCTGAACGATGTCCACTGCTGATAACTGCATCTCTCAGACGATCGCTGGATGGGTGGATCGGGGAATCGTCTGAGCGATGTCTGTGGGTGTTAGCGTCGTGATGAGCGATTTTGCGCGTCGTTCGGACGATATGCAAATTTAACATCGTCTACGATATCTTTAGCGATATCTCAGCGTGTGACGGCCGCCATAGATGGTTGGATCGATTGATATTAGATGTATGGATAGATAAAGATGATGGATAGATAATAGATGGTTGGATCGAGTGATATTAGATGTATGGATAGATAAAGATGATGGATAGATAATAGATGGATTGATATTAGCTATATGGATAGATGGGTGAGTGGATCTACTATATAATTACGAGTTGTTGGCTTCTCCTCTTCTGGATGTCCGCCTATGTCACTTCTGGGCGCCATATTTCTACACCCAAGTGATGGGTATGGAAATATGGCAGCCGCTGCTCACCACACACTCTCCCCACCCGCTGCCAGCAGTCCGTCCGGTCCCCGCAACCCCCCCACACTCACCAGACACCGCAGCGCCTGCCAGCTATCCTCCCCACTGCCGATCAGTTGGGGCTTACAGGACCTGCGATGACGTCATCACAGGCCCTGTCTACACACCCAGAACAAGCATGTATTGCTGCCCGTCCTCTGCCCTGACACACACTACACACTGCCACACACTACCATACACTGCCACACACTACCATACACTGCCACACACTACACACTGCCACACAGTAGGACAGGTGACTACAATCTACTACTCCCTGTTATCAGCCATTACTGAGGAGAGGAGACTGTAGGACAGGTTGTTACAATCAGTCTCTTTCCAGCTTGATATGGCTGATAACAGAGAGTAATAGTGTGCATTATGTCCCATACGCACCGAGGGGGTTGAGCTGGATGCTGGTGATTCCCTGTTACTGCCATGTAGCTCCTGCAGACAATGGTGTTGTCCTGTAAGAGGAGACAAAGGAATAAATGTAAATATATAAAAAACAAACAACGATAGGACAATAGACAGGAGGATTAACCCCTTCCTGTCGGGAGGGTTCTTTTCCTTCTTGCTTTTAAGAAGCTTAATATTTACTGACACATTTCCTATATAAGATTTCAAGAAAGTAAATATTTTGTAACCCCCCGGGGTTAGGTAGGGTACAAGTCACAGATGCCCTATACAGCTTCATTCCTGCATGGACCATGAAAGGGTTAAAAGGAAGTCACCACTTGTTACATTGTATTGTAGCTGTTGCCTGGATACAATGTATCTGGATTGTTCCTCATATTTTGATCTGTACCTCCAACCATGTCCCAGAGCTTCACCACCCGGTCCGCCCGCTGGTGGCCACCAGCCGAGAGTTTGGGCTAAACTTGATGGCATCGATCTCAGACTCGTGAACCTCCTGGTAACAAATAAATTCATGGTCAGGACAGAGCCATGATGGGACAGAGAGGAAGGTCAGCTGACCCTCGTAATAAAGGGGTGGTCCACCCCAGACAATCCCTGCAAGGAGGGAATAAACCAGCAGTGATGTGCAGGAGAGTAAATGGTTAATATCTAATATATAATTGTGTAGCGGCCACTTCTGCCTGAGGCCGAAATCGCACGCCAGCGCTCATTGGCCGCCGGCAAACGTGGCAGCCAATGAGTGCAGCCTATGCAGATTAGCTGCGCGTGCTCAAAATTTGTGCCGCAGCTCATATGCAGAGGTACGCGGGCGCCAGCCGGGAGATGACCGGCAATATGCTCAGTGTATTTAAAATATGGCGCACGCCGCTATTCTGATTGGTCACTGCTGAACGCGGCAGCCAATCAGAAAAGCGGCGCGCGCCATATTTGAAATACACTGAGCACATTGTCTTTCAGCGCCGCCCAATCAGATACGCGGCATTTAAACCGCGCGCCAAGCCGTGCGCCGCGTCTCTCATTGGTCGCCGTAGCGGCCAATGAGAGATGCGGAATTCAAACCACGTGCCAAGCCGGCTTGGCAGGAAATATGAATCCTGCGCCCCTGATTGGTTGCCGCTTTCAGCAGCGATGCGGGATTCATAAATCCCGCCAAGCCGCGCTGATTTGCCGTGGCGACCAGAGAAGTAGCGTGGCTTGGCGCGCGGTTTGAATTCCGCGTCTCTCATTGGTCGCTACAGCAACCAATGAGAGACGCGGTACGATATTTTGGCGTGCAATTTGAATTGCCGCTCTTAGTGTGACGCAGTTCTTTCCTGTTTACAAGCCTGTCGGTTACTGTGACACAGTTCAATCCTGTCTACAAGGTCTGTCAGTCAGTATGACGAACTTTACTCCTGTCTACAAGCCTGTCACTCAGTATGACGAACTTTACTCCTGTCTATAGGACTGTCAGTGTGACGCAGTTCACTCCTGTCTAATAGGTCTGTCAGTCAGTGTGATGTCCTTCACATCTGTCTACAAGGTCTGTCAGTCAGTGTGATGTCCTTCACTCCTGTCTATAAGGCTGTCAGTCATAGTGTGCTGTTCTTCAGTCAGATATACATATTCTAGAATAACCGATGCGTTAGAATTGGGCCACCATCTAGTTTTATATAAATAAATAAGTGCGCCCCTGAACCTGCACCCGGCCAGGGTCTCACCTTGCTGCAGAGCGCTCTGTTTGGGAGACTGCAGAAGACGCACACAGAGGATGGGTGATACCAGTCACTGTGCACACACCGCAATCATCCGACATCCTCCAAAACCTGAGAGAGGGAGAACAGGGTGAAAAGCCTCACACCAAAAAGCACCCAAATAGAGAGAATGCCCAAAAATAGAGTGCGCCCAAATACAGAAAGAGCGCACAAATACAGAGAGAGCGCACAAATACAGAGAGAGCGCACAAATACAGAGCCCAAACAAAAAAAAGAGAACCAAAAAGAGAGTACAAAAAAAAGAGTGCAAAAGAGAGACAGAGAGAGCGCCAACTGGACTCTCACTGTGAAAACCCCCTATGATATCTCTGCAGGCAGAATGTCGGGTGCAGCGAGGACCCTCCATAAAGCTAATACCCCATGAAAAAGCATCATAAACCCCCGCACCAGGAATATACCGCCTACTAGACTCACTCAAACAAACTTCTTAAAGTTTCCATCCCCTTCGAAGGACCCAAAGTAATCATAGACTGAGACCTGGAACACAAAGAAAGAGACCGACCCCGAATATATTATCAGATCCACAAATGTACAATACATAATGCTCTACAATAGAGTATGTATTACAGGGGTTGTATTCTTGTACATAGGAGGCAGTATTATAGGGTCATTCCATGTCAAGTGATCCAAAAATGAATATTTTTTTTCCCTGACATCCTCAGATTTTTTAAAAAAAAATTCTATCTGAAGAACAACTTTATCTAATTACAAAAAAAAAGTTTTGAATTTTTTTCTTTATCTGTTAATTTTTTACAGATTTTTAAAGTTTTAAAAAAGTGCGAATTTTGGCCTGGTATGGCTTTACATTTTCTATCATATCTCGGGCTAGAAATAAGATAGAGAAACAAAATAAACACCAATCTACTCAGAACTGTCCAGGCTTTCATCAGATATGTCACAAGAGGATATTTGTTAATATTTTATCCATGTGATCGCAAGCGCAAAACTTTAAAACGCATTTCCGAAAAATCGGCGCGCTTTACATATTTCAAAAACTGCCCATGTGTCTGCTGTGCTCTTAGCCACATCTGTACCAAATTTCAAGTTGGGATCGCAATGGGATCATATTTTAACATATTTTACTAGTAAGAGCGTCAATGGGTCATTCCATATCAAGTGATCTAAATATGAATATATTTTTTTACCTGACGTCTTTAGATTTTTTTTTTTTTTTTCCTTTATGAAGTACTACTTTAGTTAATTACAAATTAAAAGTTTGGAATTTTTTTCTTCATCAGTTAATTTTTTACAGATTTTTAAAGTTTAAAAAAAGGGTGAATTTTGGCCTGGTACGACTTTAAATTTTTTTATCTCAGGCTAGAAATAAGATAATGAAGTGGGAGAGGCATCATTTTACTCAGAACGGTAACAGCTTTCATTTGAGATGTTACAAGACTATGTTTCTTTATATCAAATTCAAACTATTGACGGGCAATTGTGAAAAAATGACTGATTGTGTTCTTGGTGACTTTTGAATTGACACTATAATAGTTAAATATTTTGCACTTAGGTCCAATGAATGCGTCCATGGGGTCAAGCTGGGACAGAGTCATCACAAATTAGCCTTATTTGCAGATGACCTGCTACTTTACATCTCCCAGCCCCTGGTCTCCATCCCTTCGGTCTTAATGGAGTTTGAACGGTTCGGACAATTGAGCAACTTTAAAGTGAATTGCTCCAAAACCGAGGCACTCAATATTTCTTTGCCTGGAGAATTGGTTTCTCATCTATCTAAACAGTTCCCATTTAAATGGAAAGTAGAAGCCATTAAGTACTTGGGAGTCCTTATACCAAAAGATCTTAAACAAATATTCAATTTAAATTATCAACCCCTTTTGACTAACGCGGAATCGGCATTTACCTCCTATAGACAATTAAAGCTATCCTGGTTCGGGAGAATAAACGTAGTCAAGATGGATGTCTTGCCCCGACTCTTATATACTTTTCAGACAGTTCCTGTTCTATTGGATAGAGGTTTCCTCTCCAAAATGCAATCTATGATCCTTAGATTTGTCTGGGGGGGCAAGAGGTCCAGATTGCGAATGAATATCCTATCCTTGCCCGAGACCAGAGGAGGGGTTGGACTACCCAACATACGAGCGTACTTTGAGGCTTCCTCTCTTGTTAGAGCTCTAGATTGGCATTATCATGCGTCCTCCAAGAAATGGGTGGGGGTGGAGCAAGAGGGTTTGGGGATTCCGCTGAAACACCTGCTTTGGATTTCCCCTAAAGACTCCACAGACCTAGTACCTTTGACAGACATGACCAGAAACACCTTGAAGGTATGGCACCTAGTGACGAAAACCCTCCGCTTAAACGACAGACTTAGCCCTTTGACTCCCCTTTTTTCCAACCCATCTTTCCCACCCAGATTTGACAGGCAGAGATTTTTATGTTGGCGGATTGTGGATGACACCCGAGTAGGACAGACTCTGTCCAGTGGTGGTTTGCCCCCGATGGCAGAGCTACAACTCAAAGAACCTACGAGACCTCTTAAGTGATTCGAATTTCTCCAATACAGAGCATAATTATATTCAGCTGACCACTCTTGCAGGGTAAGATTGACGCCCAACGTATTGGAGAGGTTATTCCAACTGGAGGCTCCACCGAGGCGCAAAATATCATTTCTATACCAGGCCTTAGGGTCCATGAGAGAGCAGGGCACCCTTTACTTCCAACGTGCTTGGGAGAGGGAATTGGGGTGTAGCATTTCAGAAGCTAATTGGCAGAAATGCTTTATATTTACTCACTCACTAGCTAGCGCTTGTTCTGCACAAGAAAGAAGCTATAAGCTGCTCACTAGATGGTACTTGTGCCCGACGACACTCCGGAACATGTTCCCTGGAACCCCTGATGCCTGCTGGCGCTGTGGGGAAGAGAAGGGTACAATGATACACATTTGGTGGAGTTGTGGGGAAATCCGGCGGTTCTGGTCTGAGGTTTTCAATGCATACGCCCGGATAACAGGTAAAGAAGCCGAATGCTGCCCAGAATCGGCAATGTTATCCATTTTTCCAGGTCCTATTGGGCTACAGAAGAGGGATATTCTCCGCTTTTGCATCTCGGCTGCTCGTGCTGTGATCCCGAGGTTCTGGAAATCAAGCCGGGCTCCATCTCTACTTGATTGGTTCAAAGAATTGATGGACACATATCGAATGGAGGAGCTCGCAGCTGATGCGTCGGGATCTCGGAACAAATTCTTAGGGATTTGGGTTGAATGGATTCTTTTTCACGACTCTGCAGAATTTAGGAGTATCTTTTCCAGCACAGATAATATGGCTCGACCTCTGGCTGATGGGGAGCCAGTGGGATGAGTACCCTTTCTCCTTCCCATACCTCACCCGTCCCCCCCCCCTCCTTTTTTTCTTTTTTTCTTACGTGGCTTTTCTTTCCCAGTATAACTTTTTCTAATGGTTTTTGTTTCTCTTCTCTCTCTCTCTTCTTTTCTATCTCTCTTTTCTTCCCATCTGATACATTCAGTCTAGGTATTTCCTTTCTACGCCTATACCTTCAGAATTCTAGTGAACATTAGACAGGTATCGAAAACTCTGAGCTGTGAGTAGATCATTAATATTTCGGCCTTCCTTTCCGGTACACCAGTCGATAGACTATTCCAACTAGGCCTCAACGGGTAATGACCCACTTACGTGGTCAACCTGTTAGAAGGGGCCAAGTAATAAAAATCATTCTGCTGGGGCTGCTTGTCCCCTTGACATCAGAACATCTCAAAACCCTGAGAAAGGTTGTATACTTGAGTGTTTGGAATTATATTTAGATTGTAGTATATATTGCACCAGAGATAAGCGCAAAAGTAAATTTGCAGCTTATCTTAAAGTTACTAATAACTTTGTGAATTCTCTTTTTGTATATTTTATATGTCTCAAGATTTTGTTAAAAGATTGAATGTATGTCTTTCATATGTTTTTTCAAAATTTAATAAAAATGAGATTAACCATAGTTAAATATTTTAAAATATGATCCCATCACGATCCCAACTTGAAATTTGGTACAGATGTGGCTAAGAGCATAAAAGACACATGGGCAGTTTTGGAAAATTTTTATTAAAATGTTTTTTTTCGGAAATGCGTTTCAAAATGTTGCGTTTGCATTCGCATAGGTAAAAAATTAAAATTAACAAATATACTCTTGTGACATATCTGGTGAAAGCCTGGACAGTTCTGAGTAGAATGGTGTTTATTTTGTTTCTCTATCTTATTTCTAGCCCGAGATAAAAAAATTTAAAGTCGTACCAGGCCAAAATTCACCCTTTTTTTAAACTTTAAAAATCTGTAAAAAATTAACTGATGAAGAAAAAAATTCCAAACTTTTAATTTGTAATTAACTAAAGTAGTACTTCATAAAGGAAAAAAAAAAAAAAAATCTAAAGACGTCAGGTAAAAAAAAATATTCATATTTAGATCACTTGATATGGAATGACCCATTGACGCTATTAATAGTAAAATATGTTAAAATATGATCCCATTGCGATCCCAACTTGAAATTTGGTACAGAAGTGGCTAAGAGCAAAGCAGACACATGGGCAGTTTTTTAAATATTTAAAGCGCGCCGATTTTTCGGAAATACGTTTTAAAGTTTTGCGCTTGCGATCACATGGGTAAAATATTAACAAAGATCCTCTTGTGACATATCTGGTGAAAGCCTGTATAGTTCTGAGTAGAATGGTGTTTATTTTGTCTCTCTATCTTATTCCTAGCCTTAGTTATGAGGAGAAACGTAAAGGCAGGCAACAGCGAAATTCACACTTTTTCCGAACTTTGAAAATCATTTTTAAAAAAAATAAATTTTTTAAAAAATTTTTCTCTTCACATTTTGCATTGTCTGACATGCTATTATCAAATAACAAAATCTCAAAAGAATTAAAAATATAGAGGTAATAATCATTGGTTCACTTGACATGGAATGACCCCTATAGTAGTTATATTCTTGTATATAGGAGGCAGTATTATAGTAGTTATATTCTTGTATATAGGAGGTAGTATTATAGTAGTTATATTCTTGTACATAGGGGCGCAGTATTATAGTAATTATATTCTTGTACATAGGGGCGCAGTATTATAGTAATTATATTCTTGTACATAGGGGCGCAGTATTATAGTAGTTATATTCTTGTACATAGGGGCGCAGTATTATAGTAGTTATATTCTTGTACATGGGGCAGTATTATAGTAGTTATATTCTTGTATATAGGAGCAGTATTATAGTAGTTATATTCTTGTATATAAGGGGCAGTATTATAGTAGTTATATTCTTGTATATAGGGGCAGTATTATAGTAGTTATATTCCTGTACATAGGGGCAGTATTATAGTAGTTATATTCTTGTATATAGGAGCAGTATTATACTAGTTATATTCTTGTACATAGGGGCGCAGTATTATAGTAATTATATTCTTGTATATAGGAGGCAGTATTATAGTAGTTATATTCTTGTACATAGGAGGCAGTATTATAGTAGTTATATTCTTGTACATAGGAGCAGTATTATAGCAGTTATATTCTTGTACATAGGAGGCAGTATTATAGTAGTTATATTTTTGTATATAGCAGCAGTTATATAAGAGCAGTATTATAGTAGTTATATTCTTGTACATAGGGACAGTATTATAGTAGTTATATTCTTGTACATAGGAGGCAGTATTATAGTAATTATAGAGGAGGCGTGGCCTGCAGTGGGATGTGAAGGACGTGGATCCCTGAGCTCCTGTGCCCACAGAAAATCTACTGAGACCTTTTGCCTTTTTAAAGGCAAATTGTCTCAATAAAGCAACAAGACCTGTAAGACTTTATTCTTGGGCTTCATTTGAGCCATTTTGAGACTACTCCTGTGAGGAATTTACCTCAGGACACCATCTTGAAATCTGATCCCTCAGGGAAGTGATAGAGGCCCCATTTTGAGATTACTGGTCGCCTCATAAAAATTATGCTGGCCCTATATCAGTCAATGGGAATCGTTAAATTCAGTCTATAGTTTAATGAAATTACATTAAATCTCATTTTTATTGTCCAGAAGAGCTTTACCTAATAATAGGTGACTTTTAAACCTGTACTGTGCAAGATTTAACTATACTGCCATTGGTATATGTGATTCAAACTGTGTTGATTAACACCCACTAAAGATCCTGGTGTAATTCCTTTATTCAGTCATTTGGATCACCTCACAATCCCTTTACATATATTTATGACAGGAATCTGCCATTGCTATACATCGCTATCATTTTCACTAATATTGTAGTCTGGACTTTTCTGCTGCTATTATAACCTAAATTGACACAGCCTAGTTGTTTTGCTGGTGAAAGAAAACTTTTACTTAATTCGGATCAACTGAGGCTGATCGGTGAAACTAGGAAAAGGGACTATTTTTCTTTTTGTTTTTCTTCTCCATGACGACGGCCGGCACTTCTTGGCGGAGTGATATCCATCTGTAGATCAAGCCTGTCTGAAGAGCTGAAGTCATTCTCCTCTGGACTTAATGAGGGATTTTACATCTTCTCTGATGGGATCTCCTGATATCTACAAGCAAGTGAGGTAGGCGAATCTCCGACGCTCCCAAGCTTCGCAGACAGAGGAGGGAAGACAGAAGAAATTTATCCTTTATTATAATAGTGTTGTGCTACCTATCTAAACCTATCTTATCTTATGCTTAATACCTACGAGCAAGTGAGGCTTGCGAACCTCCAACGCTCCCAAGCTTCGCAGAAAGAAAATTAGAATATTTATCCTTTGATATAATAGTGTTGTTTGCATTTTTACACCTACTCTCTTTCCTGATATATTTGTTCTCATCACTGGTAAAATGTCTAAGAACTAATTCATTGCTGACACACGTGACAGAGAAATACTATTTAAACTCTCAAATCTAATCTAGCTTACTTATTATCCCTCCTATCAAAGTCCGCACATCTTGCTGGCTGGTTGATTGTCGCATATATTCAGTTTTAAAACTTGATAATATAGACATACAGAGGGTCCTTCTCTCTATCTCAAATAAAATGCCTCCAAAAATTAAACCTAACCATAACAAAACAACTTCTAATGACCAGAAAATTGAGTCTAGCAAAGACTGTCACACAATTAAAACATCCCAAATGCACCAAGGACTTATAGACCTTGGACAGGAGAATATAATGGTTGTAGGAGATAGCCAACAGATAGATCGAGATGATCCTTCAGATTACTTAATGACCCAAGAGTCCTCACAGTCAATTAACAAACGTAAAGACAGAGAGACTTCACCCAAACCACAATTAACCTTCAGTCTACAAGATAATACAGATTCAGATGATGATACCAAATTCAAAAGCCCAGCTAGGCACCGCTCTAGAAGAGAAAAATTAGAAGATGACCCACTCTTAAACTTTAATGTTCACCAACCCATGGATAGAGATTTTTTTCTAAGTCTCTTCACTGCTTTTAAACAGTCCCTAAAGGAGGATCTAACAGAGCAGTTTGATGATATGCGCTATTCAATAGCTTCCATAGTATCCAGAGCAGATAGAAATGAAAAAGCGATTCATGTTTTAGATGAAGAAAACAAAATGACAAAAAAAGAACAGGATCTGATGAAAGAGGAAATAAGATTACTCAAAGATAAATTAACAGACAGGGAAGATAGGGATCGCCGTAACAACCTCAAATTTAGAGGCATACCGGAAAAAATTAAATATCCTGACCTCATGCCTTACATAAAAAATTTGATAAAAACAACACTCCCCACACTTCCAGATATCCAACACTCAATAGAGAGGGCCCACCGACTCCCAAAGCCATCGCGCCTTCCAAATGACATCCCAAGAGATGTAATAGTTAAATTTTCCTTTTACCAGACTAGGGAATTACTTACTAACTTCTTGTGGAATAATAAAGTACTTCCCTCTCCTTTTGAGAAAATCAAGGTTTTCCAAGATGTTTCAAAGGAAACCATGATTAAACGAAAATCATTAAAACCAATTACTGAAGTCCTCCAGAAAAACAAAATCCCCTACAGATGGGGTAGACCCATAACTAATGTTTCCTTTACATTTAACCAAAAACACATCACAATAGACGATACAACAACTGGACTAAAAATCCTAAAGGATTTACGCATTTCTGACACATGATTGCATATGACTAATTATTTGTGATCTTGATAATCAGTATTGGTCCTAGCCTGGGCACAAAGGCTAAATCTTGAGCTTTTACGGAAGTTTTACACCGGCATTGACCCTTCCGCTGTTACACTTTATATTGTTTACAGTTACCAAATTGTTACTGGTGCATATCACCTAATTTTTTTTTCACTTATCTTCAATTGTTTAAGAATGAAAAATACCAATTTGTTATTTTACAATGATAAACCTTCCCCATCTCCCTCCCATACCTTTTTCTTTTGGAGAGCCTATGAACCTAAACAAGCGCAAAGACTAGAGTATGGCTAAGAAATTCTTGTCTTATAACGTAAAGGGCCTCAACTCACCTCAGAAAAGATTCCTAGTATGGTCAGACTTAAAAAAACTAGACATTGATATTGCTGGTCTTCAAGAGACAAAATTCTCTTCAAACAACCCACCTAAATTCACGAATAAACACTACCCACATATCTTTGTAGCTTCTAACAAAAAAAAGAAATCAGGAGTTGCCATCATTGTAAAAGACTCTGTTAAATTCGAAAAAATAGACATGATTTCTGATGAAGATGGTCGCTTTCTGATACTCATTTGTAAAATAGACAATATTTGTTATACCATAGTTAATATATATGCCCCAAATAAAAGTCAAATTACATTCCTAAAGAGATTAATAAAAATTGTCCAAGACTGTAGAAAAGGCCAGTTGCTTATCTTTGGAGATTTTAACGCGGTACCCAACCCTAATCTAGATTCATCGAATAAAAACAGGAATACAAACACTTCTATTGACTCCTGGATAAACAAGGAGGAATTATTTGATGCTTTCCGCTGCTTAAATACCTCGTCAATTGAATTTACTCATTATTCTGATGCCCACAAATCATTCGCTAGACTTGACCTTCTTCTAACAGACATCCGAACTTTGCAAAATATTAAATCCATTACTATTCTGCCCAGGACGTGGTCTGACCACTCAGCACTATTATTCGAAGTCAACCAGGGGTACTCCCACTCTGAACAAAAAATATGGAGAGCGAATTCTTTCCTCTTCCGCTACCCGCAATATAAAGCTGCAATTCAAAAAACGATAGACCTATACTTTAAAGAAAATAATACGGGTGACATTTCACTACCTACACTTTGGACTGCTCACAAAGCAGTAATCAGAGGCCATCTGATTCAATTTAATTCTAAAATGAAGCGTGATAACATTTCAAATACAGAAAAAATAATTAAGCAAATTAGAAGTTTAGAACTCTCGCAGGAGCATACGCCCACGGACGAAACACACACAGAAATTCTTAAACTTAGAGTCCAGTTAAAACATTTATTAACGGCAGAGTATGATAAATACATTGGTATTATGAAATCCAACTTTTACAACTCTATGGATAAACCTACTAAATTGTTTGCTAACAAAATTAAAGCCCACAGGACTAAAACTAAAATCTTACAAATAAAAGATAAACACAACAAAACTTACAAAAATCCCAAAGATATTTCTAGTGTTTTTGCTAACTTTTATAAAAACCTCTACAATTTGAGAGATGATTCGGCTGAAACTTTGCCCACACAATCTAATATAGACAAATTTTTAGATTCTATTAAACTCCCCTCCTTATCTAAAAAAGATCTAGATTTTCTTAACTCCCCATTTACATAAGTAGAGATTAAAGAGACAATAGATTCCTTGAAAAAGAATAAATCCCCAGGCCCAGATGGCCTCCAAAATGAATATAGTAATTATATTCTTGTATATAGGAGCAGTATTATAGTAATTATATTCTTGTATATAGGAGGCAGTATTATAGTAGTTATATTCTTGTATATAGGGGCTGTATTATAGTAGTTATATTCTTGTACATAGAGGCAGTATTATATCAAACTTTTGGACGGTCCTATATATACACAGATGTGCATGGTAGGTTGGTTATTTATCAGCGCATAAAAAATGATGGAATTTAGAACACTGATGATGTCACCCGATGATGACATCACAGACTCCTGGATCTCCAGACATTACAGACTCTGCTGGATCTCCAGACATTCCTGGATTTCCATCAAGCAGGACGACTCGAGTCATCAAGTCAAGGTTTTCATCATGTGTTGTATGTGTTGTGAGAAGGGAAGGAGACTCTATGAGAGGCTTAGCACTACAATAAGACGTAGGCTCATTAAATATTTGCTCGCAAAAGAAGCAGAATATCTTCGAGAACAAATAAGAATGGCATGTACGCCCATGAAAGGTAACGACCCATATACTCTGTAGATAAAGATTCTCACGTGTCCATCACATGGGTCTGCAGGGAAACTCGCTGCCTGCTCACCCTCCCGCCTCCGCTAAACCTCTAAACACAATTTTGTCTTTTTTTTATGCAGGCCAGAAACCTCAACATTCCACAAGCCAGAAACCTTAACATTCCACAAGCCAGAAACCTCAACATTCCACAAGCCAGAAACCTTAACATTCCACAAGCCAGAAACCTTAACATTCCACAAGCCTCCAAATGAAGATGAATAATCTGATGGGTTAGGGTTAGGGTTGATCATATTAAAGTGGTAAATTAAAGTCTCCACATCACCACTTTAAATGGAGTGCTGCCTCTTTTTTTGAATATGACAGACCGTCCGCTACTGCCCAGCCCCCCTCTTCCTCCCACACGTCCAGGGCTCAGAATGCCGGGTAAGGAGGGGGAGTGGGGGGTAAGTAAGGGCGCCACTGGACCCCGTACACTTTCTCCACTACAGGTCTCCACTTTCCACCATAAACCAATAAAGTATTCATTCTGGCCCCCATATAGATTTAATGTCTCCCATCCTGGGCCCCTATGTTCCTCCATTCTGGTCCCCAGAACCACATGACAACTTCTTCAGCCATCAAGATAGATTACAACAGACACATCTGACTTCTCACATTTTCAGCCCTGTCTCCATCTATTCCCAATCTGGACAAATTCCTCATCATACTGATATCCCAATACTGAGCTGCCGATGCTTTATGTGTCACTATTACTGCACCTGCCAGGAGGTACAAAAAACAGACCTCCTCTTACTGCTCCACATAGTAATGCCACCACTGTGCCCCTTACATGGTAATAATGCACTAAGTGTGCCCTCCAGATGGGAAAATTGCCCCATAGAAAATACCTATGCCCTGTGCAAGTGCACTAGAAAAGTGTCCACATTTTGCTCGTAGAAAGTATTAATGCCCCAGGCTCATATTTTGACACTCAATAGCCTGAGTGTCCCTATAACAAGAATGGTTAAAGGGAACCTGTCACCCCCCTCCTTGTACACCTAAATAATGACTTTATAAAAAACTAGCTGTACTACCCGGCTACGCCCGGGTTAATAAATAACTGATGTTAGCTATAACAAAATAGAATTTGAATATGTCATATTAATGACCTGTAAGAAAATAGAAGCTGAGCTGTGATTGGTTGCTATAGGCAGCCTAATAAATCTCCAGCCAACAGTAAACCCTCCCCCTGGCCGGGCAGTATATGTTACCTCACACATACACATAATAGACAGCTCATGTGACTGACATCTGCCTTAATTCCCTATATGGCACATGTGTTGCACATTGGCTGTTTTTAATCAGATGTTTATGTTTGGAAATTAAAGATAGCCCACGTATGAGGCGAGTTGCGTGAGGTGATTTGTCCCTGTGGGGTCAGTTCATGTGTCCCTATAGGGTGTGTATGTGTGTGTCCCTGTGGGGGGTGGGGGGTCTGTGTGGTGTGTGTGTCTCTGTGTTGTGTGTGTCCCCTGTGGTGTGTGTGTGTGTCCCTGTGGGGTGAGTGCATGTGTCCCTATAGGGTGTGTATGTGTGTGTGTCCCTGTGGTGGTAGGGGGGAAGTCTGTGTGGTGTGTGTGTCTCTGTGTTGTTTGTGTCTCTTTGTGGTATGTGTGTCCCTGTGGGGTGAGTGCATGTGTTGCTATAGGGTGTGTGTCCCCTTGGGGGTGTGTGTGTGTGTGTCTCTGTGTTTTGTGTCTCTTTGTGGTGTGTGTGTGTTCGGGTGCGTGGTGAGTATCCAATGTTGGGGCTGCACCTTAGCGACTATACATTTGCTGTTACTCTGTGTGTGCGTGTGGTGTGTATACATGTCCCCGTGCGTGGTGAATATCCCATGTTGGGGCCCCACCTTAGTGACTATATGCTGTTATATGCTGTTAGTCTTTGGCGCTGTCATTAAGCCCCTCTCATTCACAACTGTCAACTGGTAACTGTCACTTTTTCCCCATTATGTAGATAGGGGCAAAATTGTTTGGTGAACTGGAACACACAGGGTTAAAATTTCGCCTCACAATATTATATATAAGGGCCCTTTCACATCAGCGTTTTTTCAAATCGCGGCAGATGCGGTGAAAAAAAACGCATCTGCCGCGATTACCGCATACCGGCTGCACTTGCGGCGCGGTTGCGGTTTTTGCCATACAAAGTATAGGCGGACTTGCGGCAGGTGCGGCAAGTGCGGTTTTGCACTTGCGGCAGGTGCGGCCGCGAAAAAAAACGCGGCTGACCGCGGTTTTTTTCGCGGCCGCACCTGCCGCAAGTGCAAAACCGCACTTGCCGCACCTGCCGCAAGTCCGCCTATACTTTGCATGGCAAAAACCGCAACCGCGCCGCAAGTGCAGCCGGTATGCGGTAATCGCGGCAGATGCGGTTTTTTCACCGCATCTGCCGCGATTTGAAAAAAACGCTGATGTGAAAGGGCCCTAAGGCTGCTTTCACATCAGCGTTTTTTTCAAATCGCGGCAGATGCGGTGAAAAAAACTGCATCTGCCGCGATTACCGCATACCGGCTGCACTTGCGGCACGGTTGCGGCAAGCCCCATACAATGTATAGGTGGGCTTGCGGCAGGTGCGGCAAGTGCGGTTTTGGCACTTGCGGCAGGTGCGGCTGCGAAAAAAACTGCGGCTGACAGCATTTTTTTTCGCGGCCGCACTTGCTGCAAGTGCCAAAACCGCACTTGCCGCACCTGCCGCAAGCCCGCCTATACATTGTATGGGGCTTGCCGCAACCGTGCCGCAAGTGCAGCCGGTATGCGGTAAATGCGTTTTTTTCACCGCATCTGCCGCGATTTGAAAAAACCGCTGATGTGAAAGGGGCCTTAGACTAGCTGTACTACCCGGCTATGCCCGGGTTAATAAATAACTGATGTTAGCTACAGTGTTGGCCAAAAGTATTGACACCCCTGCAATTCTGTCAGATAATACTCAGTTTCTTCCTGAAAATGATTGTAATCACAAATTCTTTGGTATTATTATCTTCATTTAATTTGTCTTCAATGAAAAAAACACAAAAAGAATTGTCCTAAAGCCAAATTGGATCTAATTCCACACCAAACATAAAAAAGGGGGTGGACAAAAGTATTGATACTGTTAGAAAAATCATGTGATGGTTTTCTAATTTGTGTAATTAACAGCACCTGTAACTTACCTGTGGCACCTAACAGGTGTTGGCAATAACTAAATCACACTTGCAGCCAGTTGACATGGATTAAAGTGGACTCAATCTCTGTCCTGTGTCCTTGTGTGTACCATATTGAGCATGGAGAAAGAAAGAAGACCAAAGAACTGTCTGAGGACTTGAGAAACCAAATTGTGAGGAATAAGTATTTTCAAAAACAATCCACACCAACCATCAATTAGTTTTTGCATGGTCACTAGTAGTCTACCATAGTGGTGCACAATTTGGATATATAAGTATTAGTAACACTCCATAAACTGATTTAAACAAGTGATACCACTTAAAGAGTATACGTTACAAAAATGACACCTTTATTAATTAAAAGCAGAGAAATATACGTTAAGTACAATGAGTTTTTGTACAGGAGATCCCAAAAGATACTGCAGGACCAGTAGTCCCAGTGCAGGTACAGAGAGTTTATCCACAATACACAGGTATCACAGTGGAATAATCATCAACAGCCCATAGGGTAGTATCATAGTCATAACAGCCAATACATTCGTTATCACTCACCCATAAGGTTGTGCCTATAGTGGATCTCCTCTGCTCCCCCTGCACTGTCTCGCCCTGCAGAACCCCCTCGCGCATTTCGCAAAGCTTGATCACGGGGATGGTCCCCAGGTTTCGCAACGCTTGATCACTGGGATGGTCCACGTAATCAAGCGTTGCGAAACGCGCGAGGGGGCTCTGCAGGGCGAGACAGTGCAGGGGGAGCGGAGGAGATCCACTATAGGCACAACCTTATGGGTGAGTGATAACGAATGTATTGGTTGTTATGACTATGATACTACCCTATGGGCTGTTGATGATTATTCCACTGTGATACCTGTGTATTGTGGATAAACTCTCTGTACCTGCACTGGGACTACTGGTCCTGCAGCATCTTTTGGGATCTCCTGTACAAAAACTCATTGTACTTAACGTATATTTCTCTGCTTTTAATTAATAAAGGTGTCATTTTTGTAACATATACTCTTTAAGTGGTATCACTTGTTTAAATCAAATTGTGAGGAAGCATGAGCAATCTCAAGGCTACAAGTCCATCTCCAAAGACCTGAATGTTCCTGTGTCTACCGTGCGCTGTGTCATCAAGAAGTTTAAAGCCCATGGCACTGTGGCTAATCTCCCTAGATGTGGACGGAAAAGAAAAATTGACAAGAGATTTCAACGGAAGATTGTGCGGATGGTGGATAAAGAACCTCGACTAACATCCAAACAAGTTCAAGCTGCCCTGCAGTCCGAGGGTGCAACAGTGTCAACCTGTACTATCCATCGGCGTCTGAATGAAAAGGGACTGTATGGTAGGATACCCAGGAAGACCCCACTTCTTACCCCGAGACATAAAAAAGCCAGGATGGAGTTTGCCAAAACTTACCTAAGAAAGTCTAAAATGTTTTGGAAGAATTAAAAAATTAAAAGAAGATAATAATACCAAAGAATTTGTGATTGCAATAATTTTCAGGAGGAAACTGAGTATTATCTGACAGAATTGCAGGGGTGTCAATACTTTTGGCCAACACTGTAGGAGATAAAGATGTGACGTCTGGACGTATGAATGGATGTGAGAGAGATAGAAAAAGCAAGATGTTGTATAAATAGGGATGATAGATGGATAGATGGGTTGGTGGATAGACAAATAGATGGAGATAATGGATGGATGGATAGAGAAAATGGATAGATGGATGGGTTGGTGGTAGATGAATGGATAAAAATGGATGCATGGATACACATAATAGATGGATAGAGATAATGGATAGATGGATGGGTTGGTGGATAGATGGACAGAGATAATAGATGGATGGAGATGAATAGCGATAATAGATGGATGGATAGAGAGATAAATATTAGATGTATGAATAGATTGATGGGTGGGTGGATAGATGGATAAAGATGATGGATAGATAATAGATGGATTGATATTAGCTGTATGGATAGATGGATTGATGGGTGAGTGGATCTACTATATAATTACGAGTTGTTGGCTTCTCCTCTTCTGAATGTCACTTCTGGGCGCCATATTTCTACACCCAAGTGATGGGTATGGAAATATGGCAGCCGCTGCCCACCACACACTCTCCCCACCCGCTGCCAGCATTCCGCCCGGTCCCCGCAACCCCCCACACTCACCAGACACTGCTACCCCCCCCCCCACACTCACCCGACACCGCAGCCCCTGCCAGCTATCCTCCCCACTGTCAATCAGTTGGGGCTTACAGGACCTGCGATGACGTCATCACAGGCCCTGTCTACACACCCGGAACAAGCATGTATTGCTGCCCGTCCTCTGCCCTGACACACACACACATACTGCCATACACTACACACTGCCACACACTACACCCCACACAATACACTCTACACAATGCCACACACTACCATACACTGCCACACACTACCATACACTGCACACTGCCACACACTACCATACACTGCACACTGCCACACACTACCATACACTATACACTGCCACACACTACACATTACCATACACTGCACACTTCCACACACTACCATACACTACACACTGCCACACACTACATTCTACACACTGCAATACACAGGGCCGGCCCTAGGCATGTGCGAGTTGTGCGGCCGCACAGGGCACCACGCTCCAGGGGGCGCTGCATGGAGACAGTAGTCACTTTGATTTGCAGGGGCCTCGCTGTTCCTTTCTGTGCCCAAATCTTAAGTTCAAAGCCCTGATTCTGTTGTGCTGTGTACAGCACAGTGTACCTCAGCAAAACGAGGATGATCCATGCAGTAGACCGCCCCTCCTCTCTCCAGAACCATCGAGTCTCCTCCTGGCCTCCAGCCTGTGCAGAACGGAGGAGCGTCCCCTCACCCGAGGACTCTTCTATGGAGGTCACTGCTGTTTGCCATCTTCATCCCAGCAGTAATAGGTGCCGGCTCTGAGATAAAAAACATTTAGTGCTGGGAGCTCTGTGCTGGGTCGGTGCAGGATCAGGTTTCTCAGCCACACACAGCTCCGACCCAGCACCGAGCTGTGAGAGGAAGGAAGGCCTTCAGATTACTGATCACTTGTCACTACTGAACTGCTGAGTCCAGGCTGCTGCCTGGGACTGTCCCCTTATCTCCTTCTTCCAAGTACTGGAGTAGGGGCTACTAAGGGGGGGACTATCATACATAGTGGGGGCTAGTAATGGGCACCTCCTCCTCCTCAAACACCTGTATAGTGTATCTATATATATATATTCACAACCTGTCCCCTCCATACATCTCTGACATGGTCTCCCGATACCTACCCTCACGCAACCTGCAATCCTCCCAAGAACTCCTCCACTACTCCCCCCTCATCTCCTCTTCGCACAACCGCATACAGGATTTCTCCCGTGCTTCACCCATACTCTGGAACTCACTGACCCAACACATCAGACATTCTCCTACCCTGGGAACCTTCAAAAGAAGCCTGAAGACCCACCTCTTCCGCCAAGCCTACCACCTGCAATAAGACCCGGTCCACCACACCGCCTCACAACTGGAACTTCCCCCTCCCACTTTATCCCCACCCGCCCCTCGTAGACTGTGAGCCCTTGCGGACAAGATTTCTCCCCTCTTGTATCTGTACAACCGAATTGTCCACATTTATTGTTACTATGTTACTTGTCCTAGTCTGCCCTTTTAGCATGTAAAGGCCCATGGAATATAATGGCGCTATGTAAATAAATAATAATAAATAAATAAATAAATATAGTATATAATGATCAGTATATAAGCTCTTTATCATTCCTGTGTGATCAGGTTGTCAGCTCCAGTGATCAAGGCTCTCCTCCTCATCATACACCTGTACAGTGTATATATATAGTATATTGTGATCAGTATAGAGGCTGTTTGTCATTCCTGTGTCCACAGATTGTCAGCTCCTGTGATCATGGTTTTCGCTCCTCCATTGTTACTTTCTGTCTGTCAATGTTTGGTCCCTTCTTAGTAAGTGTTGTGATATCTGCTGCTTTCCATAGGAATGTTATTCGGTCAGCAGGGTTATTCCTATACAGTACAACCCCGGCCATATTGTGACTGCGACGCTGATTACACTGATACGTGTAGTGAAGGATACATTTTTTGGATGCTGTATTATTATCGTCCTGTAAAGAATTAATGCGGACATCACAAACGGTGGCGGCTCTGTGGCATTGGGGACGGCGGCTGTCTCTCCCCCCTGTCCATCCTAACCCCCCCACCCCCGTGTGCTGTCTCTTCCCCCTTTGCGCTCTCTCTCTGTCCCGCCCTGTACGCTCTCTCTCTGTCCCGCCCTGTGCGCTGTCTCTGTCCCGCCCAGTGCGCTCTCTGTCCCGCCCTGTGGGCTCTCTCTCTGTCCCGCCCTGTGCGCTCTCTCTGTCCCGCCCTGTGCGCTCTCTGTCCCGCCCTGTGCGCTCTCTCTTTGTCCCACCCTGTGCGCTCTCTTTGTCCCGCCCTGTGCGCTCTCTTTGTCCCGCCCTGTGCGCTCTCTCTGTCCCGCCATGTGCGCTCTCTCTTCCTCTTGCACTCTTTCTGCCCCTGTGGGCTCTCTCTGTCCCCGTGCGCTCTCTCTGCGCCATGTGTTCTCTTTGCCCCACACTGTGCGCTCTGTCACAACCTCTGCGCTCTTTCCTGCCCTTGTGCTCTCTCTCTGCCCCTGTGCACTCTCTTTTTGCTTCCCCTGTGTGATCTCACTCTGCCCTTCCTATGCACTCTTTCTGTGCCGCCTGTGCACTCTCTCTGCCCCCCCTGTGCAGACAGTGCAGAGACAAGGACCAGGGGAGGGGAGGTGAACTGAGCATGCACTGCCCGTGTGCTATATACTGTATGTTTGTGTGCTATCTGGGTGATACCTGTCAATGTATACTCACCTCCCTCCAGTGCTGCCTGTTCCTCTCTTCCGGGGCGCTGCACTCAGAGCAGTGAATATTAGATGAGCCTAATGAGACCCCAGGAAGTGAGAGGAGCAGACAGCACTGGAGGGAGGCGAGAGGAGCAGACAGCACTGGAGGGAGGCGAGAGGAACAGACAGCGCTGGAGGGAGGCGAGAGGAGCAGATAGCACTGCAGGAGGTGAGAGGAGCAGACCGCACTGGAATGAGGGGGAAGGAGGAGAGAAGAGCAGACAGCTCTGGAGGGAGGTGAGAGGAGCAGACAGCGCTAGAGGAGGTGAGAGGAGCAGACAGCGCTAGAGGAGGTGAGAGGAGCAGACAGCGCTAGAGGAGGTGAGAGGAGCAAACAGCGCTAGAGGAGGTGAGAGGAGCAGACAGCGCTAGAGGAGGTGAGAGGAGCAGACAGCTCTAGAGGAGGTGAGAGGAGCAGACAGCTCTAGAGGAGCCACCATATACAGTGTTAACCACTGAGCCACCATATCCAGTTCTACCCACTGAGCCACCATACAATGCTAACCACTGAGCCACCATATACAGTGCTAACCACTGAGCCACCATACAGTGCTAACCACTGAGCCACCATATACAGTGCTAACCACTGAGCCACCATATACTGTGCTAACCACTGAGCCACTATATACAGTGCTAACCACTGAGCCACCATATACTGTGCTAACCACTGAGCCACTATATACAGTGCTAACCACTGAGCCACCAGACAGTGCTAACCACAGCCACCATACAGTTCTAACCACTGAGCCACCATATACAGTGTTAACCACTGAGCCACCAAATACAGTGTTAACTACTGAGCCACCCTACAATGCTAACCACTGAGCCAGCATCTACAGTGCTAACCACTGAGCCACCGTATACAGTGCTAACCAGTGAGTCACCATATACACCATATAAATCCTGCAACAACAGCGTATTTTCCGGAGAGCGGACTGTACTATTCAGCGGTTATTTCTATGGCACCTGTTCATTTCACCGCACTCCCGATACAATAGCATCGGGCCTATTTCTAGTTTTGTATATTTATGGCAGATCTACAGGATTTGGGAAAAACGTATAGTAGGTGCTGATCCCATCAATAGAGCCAGGAACAGCGCCGCTCTCAGCCAAGAGGTGACAGAACAGTCCCATCAATCTCCACACACAGCGTCAGCGCCTCATTCTTCAGATACACATCGCCCTATTGGTGAGATCCGCATGTACCACCCATTATGTAATATCCATGGATACGGTTTAAAATACGGAATTAGATTATCCCTTTTAGTGTAAATTCAGACATAGTGGAATTAATATGAATTTGAGTTGCAGATTCCTGGGCACAAATTTGGAAGAGTTTATTGTACAATATATGTGAAAAAATTATTTTAGAATTTAAAAATGGGTCCTGTTCCCATTTGTGTCCTGGGAAACTGGGTACAAAAATCAATAGGATGGGGGCACCAAAAGGCAGTTTTGCACAGGGCACCATTTAGGCTAAGGCCAGCCCTGGCCATACACTACACACTGCCACACAGTAGGACAGGTGACTACAATCTACTACTCCCTGTTATCAGCCATTACTGGAGGAGGAGACTGTAGGACAGGTGACTACAATCTACTACTCCCTGTTATCAGCCATTACTGGAGGAGGAGACTGTAGGACAGGTGACTACAATCTACTACTCCCTGTTATCAGCCATTACTGGAGGAGGAGACTGTAGGACAGGTGGCTACAATCTACTACTCCCTGTTATCAGCCATTACTGGAGGAGAAGAGACTGTAGGACAGGTGACTACAATCTACTACTCCCTGTTATCAGCCATTACTGGAGGAGGAGACTGTAGGAGAGGTGACTACAATCTACTACTCCCTGTTATCAGCCATTACTGGAGGAGGAGACTGTAAGACAGGTGACTACAATCTATTACTCTCTGTTATCAGCAATTACTGGGGGAGGAGGAGACTGTAGGACAGGTTGTTACAGTCATTCTCTTTCCAGCTTGATATGGCTGATAACAGAGAGTAATAGTCTGTATTATGTCCCATACGCACCGAGGGGTCGAGCTGGATGCTGGTGATTCCCCGTTACTGCCATGTAGCTCCTGCAGACACTGGAGTTGTCCTGTAAAGGTACCGTTACACCCAGCAATATTGCTAGGCAATTTCACTGGCAATTTGCTGGTTGCAGTGAAATCATGGACACATTGTTCTATCTTGTTGCTGTGTACAAATGGAACAATGTGTCCATGATTTCACTGCAACCAGCAAATTGCCTGTGAAATTGCCCAGCAATATTGCTGGGTGTAACGGTACCTTTAGAGGAGACAAAGGAATAAATGTAAATATATAAAAAACAAACAACGATAGGACAATAGACAGGAGGATTAACCCCTTCCTGTCGGGACGGTTCTTTTCCTTCTTGCTTTTAAGAAGCTTAATATTTACTGACACATTTCCTATATAAGATATCAAGAAAGTAAATAATTTGTAACCCCCCGGGGTTAGGTAGGGTACAAGTCACAGATGCCCTATACAGCTTAATTCCTGCATGGACCATGAAAGGGTTAAAAGGAAGTTACCACTTGTTACATTGTATTGTAGCTGTTGCCTGGATACAATGTATCTGGATTGTTCCTCATATTTTGATCCGTACCTCCAACCATGTCCCAGAGCTTCACCACCCGATCCGCCCCGGTGGTGACCACCAGCCGAGAGTTTGGGCTAAACTTGACGGCATCGATCTCAGACTCGTGAACCTCCTGATAACAAATAAATTCATGGTCAGTACAGAGCCATGATGGGACAGAGAGGAAGGTCAGCTGACCCTCGCAATAAAGAGGTGGTCCACCCCAGACAATCCCTGCAAGGAGGGAATAAACCAGCAGTGATGCGCAGGAGAGTAAATGGTTATTATCTATATAATTGTCTAGCGGCCACTTCCGTCTGAGGCCGAAATAGCGTGCCAGCGCTCATTGGGCGCCGGCAAACGTGGCAGCCAATGAGTACAGCCTATGCAGATTAGCCGCGCGTGCTCAAAATTTGCGCCGCGGCTCATGTGCAGAGGTAAGCGCAAGCTAGCCAGGATATGACCGGCGTCAGCCGGTCATCTCCCGGCTGGCGAGCCGCTGACCTCTGTGCAGAAGTAGCTCAGCCGCGGCAACCTACCGCACAGAGGTCCTTGGCGAGCCAGCCGGGAGATGACCGGCAATATGCTCAGTGTATTAAAAATATGGCGCCATGGCGCACGCCGCTATTCTGATTGGTCACTGCTGAACGCGGCAGCCAATTAGAATAGCGGCATGCGCCATGGCGCCATATTTGAAATACAATCTGCTCAGTGTATTTCAAATATGGCACCATGGCGTGCGCTGCTATTCTGATTTGTCGCTGCTGAACACGGCGGACAATCAGAATAGCGGCATGCGCCATATTTGAAATACACTGAGCACATTGTCTTTCAGCTTTCAGCACCGCCCAATCAGATACGCGGCATTTAAACCGCGCTCCAAGTCGCACGCCGCGTCTCTCATTGGTCGCCGTAGCGGCCAATGAGAGAAGCGGAATTCAAACCGCGCGCCAAGCCGGCTTGGCAGGAAATGTGAATCCCGCGCCCCTGATTGGTTGCCGCTCTCAGCAGCGACGAATCAGCGGTGCGGGATTCATAAATCCTGCCAAGCCGCGCTGATTTGCCTCGACCACAGCGACCAATCAGAGAAGTAGCGTGGCTTGGCACGCGGTCTGAATTCCGCGTCTCTCATTGGTCGCTACAGCGACCAATGAGAGACGCGGCATGGTATTTTGGCGCGCAATTTGAATTGCCGCTCTTAGTGTGACGCAGTTCTTTCCTGTTTACAAGCCTGTCGGTTACTGTGACGCAGTTCAATCCTGTCTACAAGGTGTGTCAGTCAGTATGACGAACTTCACTCCTGTCTACAAGGCTGTCAGTCAGTGTGACAAAGTTCACTCCTGTCTATAAGGCTGTCAGTCATAGTGTGCTGTTCTTCAGTCAGATATACATATTGTAGAATACCCGATGCGTTAGAATTGGGCCACCATCTAGTTTTATATAAATAAGTAAGTGCGCCCCTGAACCTGCACCCGACTAGGGTCTCACCGTGCTGCAGAGCGCTCTGTTTGGGAGACTGCAGAAGACGCACACAGAGGATGGGTGATACCAGTCACTGTCCACACCGCAATCATCCGACATCCTCCAAAACCTGTGAAAGACAGAACAGTGTGAAAAGCCTCACACCAAAAATCACCCAAATAGAGAGAATGCCCAAAAATAGAGTGCACCCAAAAGTAGAGAGTGCCCAAAAATAGAGAGCGTCCAAAAAGAGAGCCTCAAATACAGAGAGAGCCTCAAATACAAATACAGAGAGCACCCAAATACAGATAGAGTGCCCAAACAAAAAAAAGAGAACCAAAAAGAGCACAAAAACAAAAGAGCGGCCCCAAAAAAGAGAGCGCTCCCAAAATTAGAGACCAGGAAAAAGAGAAACTAAAAACAAAAAAAGACACCACCAGAAAGAAAGAACGCAAAAAAGAAAAACTGTGCAAAAACAAAAAAAAGAGATCCAAAAAGAGAGTACAAAAATAAGAGTGCCAAAGAGAGACAGAGAGCGCCAACGGCAACTGGACTCTCACTGTGAAAACCCCCTATGATATCTCTGCAGGCAGAATGTCGGGTGCAGTGAGGACCCTCCATAAAGCTACTACCCCAAGAAAAAGCATCATAAACCCCCGCACCAGGAATATACCGCTATACTAGACTCACTCAAACTTCTTAAAGTTTCCATCTCCTTCGAAGGACCCAAAGTAATCATAGACTTAGACCTGGAACACAAAGAAAGAGACCGACCCCGAATATATCATCAGATCCACAAATGTACAATACATAATGCTCTACAATAGAGGATGTATTACAGGGGTTGTATTCTTGTATATAGGAGACAGTATTATAGTAATTATATTCTTGTACATAGTTGTATATAGGGGCTGTATTATAGTAGTTATATTCTTGTATATAGGGGCTGTATTATAGTAGTTATATTCTTGTACATAGGAGCAGTATTATAGTAGTTATATTCTTGTACATAGGGGCAGTATTATAGTAGTTATATTCTTGTACATAGGGGCAGTATTATAGTAGTTATATTCTTGTATATAGGAGCTGTATTATAGTAGTTATATTCTTGTACATAGGAGCAGTATTATAGTAGTTATATTTTTATATATAGGGGGCAGTATTATAGTAGTTATAGTCTTGTATATAGGGGCAGAATTATAGTAGTTATATTCTTGTACATAGGAGCAGTATTATAGTAGTTATATTCTTGTACATAGGAGCAGTATTATAGTAGTTATATTCTTGTACATAGGAGCAGTATTATAGTAGTTATATTCTTATATATAGGGGGCAGTATTATAGTACCGTATATACTCGTGTATAAGCCGACCCGTGTATAAGCCGACCCCCCTACTTTTGCCCCCAAAATCTGGGAAAACCTATTGACTCTTGTATAAGCCGAAGGGTGGACCCCAGCACAGGTATACAGCCCCCAGCAGTGTGGTATACAGGCCCCACCAGTGGTATACAGGCCTCCCCAGTGGTAGTATAATGCAGCCCCAGAGGTAGTATACACGCAGCCCCATAGGTATATACTGCAGCCCCAGTGGTAGTATACATGCAGCCCCATAGGAATATACAGCAGCCCCAGTGGTATTATACACGCAGCCCCATAGGTATATACAGCAGCCCCAGTGGTAGTATACATGCAGCCCCATAGGTATATACAGCAGCCCCAGTGGTAGTATACATGCAGCCCCATAGGTATATACAGCAGCCCCAGTGGTAGTATACACGCAGCCCCATAGATATACAGGCCCCCCCATCAGTATCCAGGCCCCCCCCCCTTGCTCCGCAAACTTGTAAAGGAAAATCATTATACTTATCACTGTCCCGCTGCTGCTGTCCCGCCGCCGCCATCACGCTCCTCCATCTTCATCCAGCGTCTTCCGGCTTCCTCCTCTGGCGCAGACAATGACGTCATTGCCGGAAGAAGACGGATGAAGCCGGAGGAGCGCGATGGCGGCGGCGGGACAGCGGCAGCGGGAAAGTGATAAGTATAATGATTTTCCTTTACAGGTTTGCGGAGCAAGGGGGGGGCCCTGGATACTGATGGGGGGGGCCTGTATACCTATGGAGCGGGCAGCCTGTATACCAATATACCGATGACTCACGTATAAGCCGAGGGGGGGGACTTTTCAGCCCAATTTTTGGGCTGAAAAACTCGGCTTATACACGAGTATATACGGTAGTTATATTCTTGTATATAGGAGCTGTATTATAGTAGTTATATTCCTGTACATAGGGGCAGTATTATAGTAGTTATATTCTTGTATATAGGGGCAGTATTATAGTAGTTATATTCTTGTATATAGGAGCTGTATTATAGTAGTTATATTTTTGTACATAGAGGCAGTATTATAGTACCGTATATACTCGTGTATAAGCCGACCCGTGTATAAGCCGACCTCCCTACTTTTGCCCCCAAAACCTGGGAAAATGTATTGACTCGTGTATAAGCCGAGGGTGGACCCCAGCACAGGTTTACAGCCCCCAGCAGTGTGGTATACAGCAGGTCCCCAGCAGTGGTGGTATACAGCAGGACCCCAGCAGTGGTGGTATACAGCCCCAGCAGTGATGATATACAGCAGGTCCCCACAGCATAGTATACAGCCCCAGCAGTGATGGTATACAGGTCCCCAGGCATAGTATACAGCCCAGCAGTGATGGTATACAGGTCCCCAGGCATAGTATACAGCCCAGCAGTGATGGTATACAGGTCCCCAGCATAGTATAACAGCCCCAGCAGTGATGGCATACAGGTCCCCCTCACAGGAAAAAACAAAGTGCCGGCACTGCCAGAAAAAATATAAAGATTGTGTAAATACACATATTGTTTCCACACTGTAAAAATGAGACATTTCGCAAAAGATTAAAACATATTTTGAGCCACTCTGCTGCGACAAGGCATATCTCAGATAGAGTGGTCCTACTCTACAATTTTTATTTTCACTGTGTCAAATGACCTCAATAATGTATATAAAGTGGAACATACAAAGCTATCACTCACCTTCACATATCAGACCTGCTTCCAAGGTGCCAGATCAGTGCAAGTGATATAAGGTAACTAAGGTGTGGGGGTAACTAAGGCCCCCACACCTGCAGCTTCCACCACAAATGTCAGGGCTTTTCACAGTTAACCCCCACCGCACTGACCCAGCCTTAATGGATAACAGCAGGTTAGGTTCAGGTGAATGGAGCAAAAACTGAACTGAGCCTCAGGGCTGAGTGTGATAACCGTGTGTGAACGGTTACCAAAAATTACTGCTGTCAATACAATGAGTGATAGCTTTGTATGGTCCAAGCAGGAAGACACAGATGAAGATGCAGCCCGGAGCCAGGAGCAGCGATCCGCCGCTGGAGGGTGACAGCTGATAGCCAGGTAATGTATGTGAGCAGCGCTGCATGCGGGGGCCATCCTGTGAGGGGGGGAACCATACTGTGAGAGGGGCCTGTATAATGATACTGTATATGCACTGCTCTTCCCCCCCCGCTGATGGGCAGGGGATGCAGTGCATATCATGAATATAATATGAGCGGCACCACGTGACCTCTCCGCTCTATTGTCAGCCTCCCCAGCCTCCTCCAGCCCCCGATCTCGGCCCCCACCAGCCAGCACAGGCACTGACTCGCGTATAAGCCAAGGGGGGGGACTTTTCAGCCCAATTTTTGGGCTGAAAAACTCGGCTTATACGCGAGAATATACGGTAGTTATATTCTTGAACATAGGGGCAGTATTATAGTAGTTATATTCTTGTACATAGAGGCAGTATTATTGTACTTATATTCTTGTACATAGGAGCAGTATTATAGTAGTTATATGCTTGTACATAGGAACAGTATTATAGTAGTTATATTCTTGTACATAGGGGCAGTATTATAGTAGTTATATTCTTGTACATAGGAGCAGTGTTATAGTAGTTATATTCTTGTACATAGAAGCAGTATTATAGTAGTTATATTCTTGTACATAGGAACAGTATTATAGTAGTTATATTCTTGTACATAGGGGCAGTATTATAGTAGTTATATTCTTGTACATAGGAGCAGTATTATAGTAGTTATATTCTTACCTAACAATATTGACCTCCTACTTCGTCACACTGGAAGCCAACTTGTGTGGAAAACTAATAATATCTATAAAACTAAAAAAAAGGATGTGACTTTTAATAATTCTAGATTCTATACAGTATGGGATCACCAACTTGACATCGATAATCATACTGTACATAACCAGTTGCCCATCATTTAAAAAAATATTTACTCCTCTGTCCCCTGCTCAACACTTCTGGAAACTCAATGTAAACTCAATGTAAAGTATATACCAAGTGGTATTTTACACCTTTAAAACTGCATAAGATAGACCCTACTGTTTCTAATTGATGTTGGAGAAAATGTGGACTAGTGGGATCTGTCCGTCATATTTTTTGGTCATGCTCAAAGTTACGTTCCTTTTGGTTAGATGTCCACTACCTGATCAATTTAGTTTTAGACTTAGACATGGTCTTAACTTTTGACTCTGCTGTATTGTTGATTGGGATATGCGATCTCCCAAAATGTAAAAGATTCTTGGCCTTACATATCCTATTAGTAGCTAAAAATCTTATTGCCTCTAGGTGGAGGAGTGATTGTGTTCCATCCATAGAGGACTTTATGGATTGCACAGCATTGCACAACTCATTTGAATTCACGTTTGCTCTTAGAGAGGGTAAGCATGCTAGATTGAAGTACATGACGAAATGGGCGAGTTGGGTTCGAATGTATATACCGACTCTTACATTTCATCTGCCCTAATTTAGCCTGAATTTATCCATTTATCATTTTGATACTATGCATTAATTATATTTAGAATTTAGGTATATGCTGAAGTTCTTTCATCTCAACTTACTTTTGTTGTTTCCTTGTTGACAAATAAATATATCTTTAAATATAGTAGTTATATTCTTGTACATAGAGGCAGTATTATATCAAACTTTTGGACGGTCCTATATATACACAGATGTGCATGGTAGGTTGGTTATTTATCAGCGCATAAACAATGATGGAATTTAGAACACTGATGATGTCACCCGATGATGACATCACAGACTCCTGGATCTCCAGACATTACAGACTCTGCTGGATCTCCAGACATTCCTGGATTTCCATCAAGCAGGACGTCGAGTCATCAAGTCAAGGTTTTCATCATGTGTTGTGAGAAGATAAGGAGACTCTATGAAAGTCTTAGCACTACAATAAGACGTAGGCTCATTAAATACTTGCTCGAAAAAGAAGCAGAATATCTTCGAGAACAAATAAGAATGGCATGTAAGCCCATGAAAGGTAACGACCCATATCCTCTGTAGATAAAGATTCTCACGTGTCCATCACATAGGACTGCTCCGCTAAATCTCTAACACAATTTTGTCTTATTTTTTGCAGGCCAGAAACATGATTAATGAATATATCTTGTTGCTGTGTACAAATGGAATAATGTCTCCATGACTTCACTGCACCCAGTAACTTACCTGTGGATAAGCTAGAAATGTTGCCGTGTGTAAAATGGCCATTACTGCTCTGTGCTCCAGAGACAATAGGAGCCATTTACCTACATTTACTAATAATTCTGTGTCTCCTGTGTTACTACATGTTCAGGATCACAGCTGCTGGTTACTGCACCATCTATAGCAGCAGGGCCGGCTCTAGGGTTTTTGTGGGCCCCGGGCAAAACAGTGTCAGTGGGCCCCTTTAACACATACGATTAATGAATACAATATAGAAACTGAAGGCTGTGTATAATATACAGGCTCCTGGGTGGGCTGTATATAGAATAGAAGCTGTGCAGTGCTGTAGATATAATATGGAGACTGCTGAACTGTATTTACAGTATGGAGACTGCCAGGCTGTATATATAATATAGAGGCTGTGGGCTTTGCATGTATAATATATAGAGGCTGCGGGCTGTATATATTACTTGGAGGCTGTTCAGCGCTGTATATATCATTTGGAGGATGTGGCAGCCCAGCAGCAGCCTCCAAATATTATATATACACTGACACAGCCTCCATAGTGTGTCTGTGTGTATATATATATATATATGTAGCACAGTCTCCAAATACCGTACATACTCGCGTATAAGCCGAGTTTTTCAGCCCAAAAATTGGGCTGAAAAGTCCCCCCCTCGGCTTTTACGCGAGTCAGTGCCTGTGCTGGCTGGTGGGGGCCGAGATCGGGGGCTGGGGAGGCTGACAATAGAGCGGAGAGGTCACGTGGTGCCGCTCATATTATATTCATGATATGCACTGCATCCCCTGCCCATCAGCGGGGGGGGGAAGAGCAGTGCATATACAGTATCATTATACAGGCCCCCCTCACAGTATGGCTCCCCCCCCTCACAGGATGGCCCCCGCATGCTTCGCTGCGCACATACATTACCTGGCTATCAGCTGTCACCCTCCAGCGGCGGATCGCTGCTCCTGGCTCCGGACTGCATCTTCATCTGTGTCTTCCTGCTTGTCACGTGACCGGCCGGGGTCGCGATGACGTCATCGCAATGAGCCCCGGCCACAAGCAGGAAGACACAGATGAAGATGCAGCCAGGAGCAGCGATTCGCCTCTGGAGGGTGACAGCTGATAGCCAGGTAATGTATGTGCGCAGCGCTGCATGCGGGGGCCATCCTGTGAGGGGGGGGCTGTATACTGTGAGGGGGACCTGTATACATACCATCACTGCTGGGCTGTTATACTATGCTGGGGACCTGTATACCATCACTGCTGGGCTGTATACTATGCCTGGGGACCTGTATACCATCACTGCTGGGCTGTATACTATGCCTGGGGACCTGTATATCAAAGGATAAGTGATGAGATATTTATTGGTGAGGGTCTGACTGCTGAATGTGCAACTTTTATCCCCATAACGTGTCCAAAAAAATAGAACATCCAGCAAAGAATCCTAAGATACAGATCCTTAAAAATTCAGGGACCCCTGTCAGTACCCAGGACAAAGTGTACTGGGTCCAGTGGCGCCCTTACTTACCCCCCACCCCACCCCTTACCCGGCATTCTGAGCCCTGGACGTGTGGGAGGAAGAGGGGGGCTGGGCAGTAGCGGACGGTGTGTCATATTCAAAAAAAGAGGCAGCACTCCATTTTAAGTGGTGATATAGACACTGTCACGGCAAAATGTCTGATTCTTATCTGGTTAATGGACGGAGGAATAACAGACACCAAGTCTTAGATTGCAATATCAAAGTATTCCTAAAGGGACGTTCCCCAACAGGTTTATTATATAGACAGATGCTGATGCCTAAATTAATCAATCATTAAAGTCATTGGTTACATTCTCAATTCTTTTACAATGATTGGTTCCCCAACATTATCCGCTTCATGGTGATTGGTTCTTTATCATGTAAACAGTTGGCAGAGGATATAGGGCAGTGATGGCGAACTCCAGGCCTCGAGTGCCACACACAGTCCAGGTTCAGGATTTCCTTAAGAGTTTGACAGTTGGTAATTTGATTGCCAACTGTCAAATGCAATGGAAATCCTGAAAACCTGGACTGTGTGTGGCACTCGAGGCCTGGAGTTCGCCATCACTGATATAGGGACTTTCCATGTCCCTCAATAACCCTTGGCAGGGTGTGTGGCTCTACCCCCTTATCTTATCTTAACCAGATGGGGGGCCCTGTAGACATGTCAGAGACATGTCTTTTCATGTTCTTACTTAAAAACAACTTACATAATAGCTCTGGACGCCATCTTAGGAGTCATACATATAATTATGTATATATGTATATTCTTCAGTAAATCAAACAATTACTCATTAAAACAATTACTCAGCAATGTTAGGTAATTGCCCAGACAACACTTTTATTTAACCACTTGAAGATAATCAACCCTAACCCATCAGATCTCATTTTATTTCCAGGTCTTCATTTGGATGCATCTTGAATGTTAACAATGTTTCTGGCCTGCAAAAAATAAGACAAAATTGTGTTAGAGGTTTAGCGGAGGCGGGAGGGTGAGCAGGCAGCGGGTTTCCCTGCAGTACTATGTGATAGACACGTGAGAATGTTTACAGAGTATATGGGTCGTTACCTTTCATGGGCGCACATGCCATTCTTTTCTTATTTGTTCTCCCAGGTTTTCTGCTTCTCTTCTAAGCAAATGTTTAATGAGCCATTGTCTTAGTATATCTCTAAGCCTTTCACAGAGTCTCCTTTCCTTGGCACACATGATGACTACTTGACTTGATGACTTGAGTCGCCCTGCTTGATGGAAATCCAGGAGTGTCTGTGATGTCTGGAGACCCAGGAGAGTCTGTATTGTCCATTAGTCATAGCGTTAGGACCCGGAAAAACGGAAGCACCTTGGCGTTGGTTTCCGGGCACTCCGCAGTAGCTACTGTTGAAGCTAAGTCTTCCATTTTGCATTGTATCTAGAGCAGTGATTGCTATACTCCTATTCACATTGTTTCTGTATTAGCTGTGCAGTTTAGCTACTGCTGGCACTCATTAAAAGGGCACATAGTGTTTAGTGTCGCAGCAGATAACTCCCTTATATTTAATGTATTTTTTCTGCTTGCACCTACACTTAGAGGTTGATGCCAGTCATTCATATTATTTAGTTGTATTCAAGAAAAGAGGCAGCACTCCATTTTCAGTGGTGATATATGCTTTATTGATCCACTTGAGTCAAATGCATGGGGGACCCATCAGATCATTTTAGCGTCATCATGCGGATCCTTATTGATTATTCATTAATCATGTTTCTGGCCTGCAAAAAATAAGACAAAATTGTGTTAGAGATATAGCGGAGCAGTCCTATGTGATGGACACGTGAGAATCTTTATCTATAGAGGATATGGGTCGTTACCTTTCATGGGCGTACATGCCATTCTTATTTGTTCTCGAAGATATTCGGCTTCTTTTTCGAGCAAGTATTTAATGAGCCTACGTCTTATTGTAGTGCTAAGACTTTCATAGAGTCTCCTTATCTTCTCACAACACATGATGAAAACCTTGACTTGATGACTCGACGTCCTGCTTGATGGAAATCCAGGAATGTCTGGAGATCCAGCAGAGTCTGTAATGTCTGGAGATCCAGGAGTCTGTGATGTCATCATCGGGTGACATCATCAGTGTTCTAAATTCCATCATTGTTTATGCGCTGATAAATAACCAACCTACCATGCACATCTGTGTATATATAGGACCGTCCAAAAGTTTGATATAATACTGCCTCTATGTACAAGAATATAACTACTATATTTAAAGATATATTTATTTGTCAACAAGGAAACAACAAAAGTAAGTTGAGATGAAAGAATTTCAACATATACCTAAATTATAAATATAATAAATGCATAGTATACAAATTCAGAGAAGAAATAAATAATATAAGAGAAAAACAATAAAGACAAAAGACATAAGTGGAAGAAATAAAATAACCAAATATTTACAACTGACACGACGATTATGAGTATCTAAAAAAACAAAAACAAACAACAACTAAATAGCTCTTAGCAAACTAAGTACAATCAAAATGATAAATGGAGAAATTCAGGCTAAATTAGGGCAGATGAAATGTAAGAGTCGGTATATACATTCGAACCCAACTCGCCCATTTCGTCATGTACTTCAATCTAGCATGCTTACCCTCTCTAAGAGCAAACGTGACTTCAAATGAGTTGTGCAATGCTGTGCAATCCATAAAGTCCTCTATGGATGGAACACACAATCACTCCTCCACCTAGAGGCAATAAGATTTTTAGCTACTAATAGGATATGTAAGGCCAAGAATCTTTTACATTTTGGGAGATCGCATATCCCAATCAACAATACAGCAGAGTCAAAAGTTAAGACCATGTCTAAGTCTAAAACTAAATTGATCAGGGACTGGACATCTAACCAAAAGGAACGTAACTTTGAGCATGACCAAAAAATATGACGGACAGATCCCACTAGTCCACATTTTCTCCAACATCAATTAGAAACAGTAGGGTCTATCTTATGCAGTTTTAAAGGTGTAAAATACCACTTGGTATATACTTTACATTGAGTTTGCAGAAGTGTTAATTATCTCATTTTATTTCCAGGTCTTCATTTGGATGCATCTTGAATGTTAACAATGTTTCTGGCCTGCAAAAAATAAGACAAAATTGTGTTAGAGGTTTAGTGGAGGCGGGAGGGTGAGCAGGCAGCGGGTTTCCCTGCAGTCCTATGTGATGGACACGTGAGAATGTTTACAGAGTATATGGGTCGTTACCTTTCATGGGCGCACATGCCATTCTTTTCTTATTTGTTCTCCCAGGTTTTCTACTTCTCTTCTGAGCAAATGTTTAATGAGCCATTGTCTTAGTATATCTCTAAGCCTTTCACAGAGTCTCCTTTCCTTGGCACACATGATGACTACTTGACTTGATGACTTGAGTCGCCCTGCTTGATGGACATCCAGGAGTGTCTGTGATGTCTGGATATCCAGGAGAGTCTGTAATGTCCATTAGTCATAGCGTTAGGACCCGGAAAAACGGAAGCACCTTGGCGTTGGTTTTCGGGCACTCCGCAGTAGCTACTGTTGAAGCTAAGTCTTCCATTTTGCATTGTATCTAGAGCAGTGATTGCTATACCCCTATTCACATTGTTTCTGTATTAGCTGTGCAGTTTAGCTACTGCTGGCACTCATTAAAAGGGCACATAGTGTTTAGTGTTGCAGCAGATAACTCCCTTATATTTAATGTATTTTTTCTGCTTACACCTACACTTAGAGGTTGATGCCAGTCATTCATATTATTTAGTTGTATTCAAAAAAAGAGGCAGCACTCCATTTTCAGTGGTGATATATGCTTTATTGATCCACTTGGGGCAAATGCATGGGGGACCCATCAGATCATTTTAGGGTCTTCATGCGGATCCTTTGATTATTCATTAATCATGTTTCTGGCCTGCAAAAAATAAGACAAAATTGTGTTAGAGATTTAGCGGAGCAGTCCTATGTGATGGACACGTAAGAATCTTTATCTACAGAGGATATGGGTCGTTACCTTTCATGGGCGTACATGCCATTCTTATTTGTTCTCGAAGATATTCGGCTTCTTTTTCGAGCAAGTATTTAATGAGCCTACGTCTTATTGTAGTGCTAAGACTTTCATAGAGTCTCCTTATCTTCTCACAACACATGATGAAAACCTTGACTTGATGATTCGACGTCCTGCTTGATGGAAATCCAGGAATGTCTGGAGATCCAGCAGAGTCTGTAATGTCTGGAGATCCAGGAGTCTGTGATGTCATCATCGGGTGACATCATCAGTGTTCTAAATTCCATCATTGTTTATGCGCTGATAAATAACCAACCTACCATGCACATCTGTGTATATATAGGACCGTCCAAAAGTTTGATATAATACTGCCTCTATGTACAAGAATATAACTACTATATTTAAAGATATATTTATTTGTCAACAAGGAAACAACAAAAGTAAGTTGAGATGAAAGAATTTCAACATATACCTAAATTCTAAATATAATTAATGCATAGTATCAAAATGATAAATGGATAAATTCAGGCTAAATTAGGGCAGATGAAATGTAAGAGTCGGTATATACATTCGAACCCAACTCGCCCATTTCGTCATGTACTTCAATCTAGCATGCTTACCCTCTCTAAGAGCAAACGTGAATTCAAATGAGTTGTGCAATGCTGTGCAATCCATAAAGTCCTCTATGGATGGAACACAATCACTCCTCCACCTAGAGGCAATAAGATTTTTAGCTACTAATAGGATATGTAAGGCCAAGAATCTTTTACATTTTGGGAGATCGCATATCCCAATCAACAATACAGCAGAGTCAAAAGTTAAGACCATGTCTAAGTCTAAAACTAAATTGATCAGGGACTGGACATCTAACCAAAAGGAACGTAACTTTGAGCATGACCAAGAAATATGACGGACAGATCCCACTAGTCCACATTTTCTCCAACATCAATTAGAAACAGTAGGGTCTATCTTATGCAGTTTTAAAGGTGTAAAATACCACTTGGTATATACTTTACATTGAGTTTCCAGAAGTGTTGATTATCTCATTTTATTTCCAGGTCTTCATTTGGATGCATCTTGAATGTTAACTATGTTTCTGGCCTGCAAAAAATAAGACAAAATTGTGTTAGAGGTTTAGTGGAGGCGGGAGGGTGAGCAGGCAGCGGGTTTCCCTGCAGTCCTATGTGATGGACACGTGAGAATGTTTACAGAGTATATGGGTCGTTACCTTTCATGGGCGCACATGCCATTCTTTTCTTATTTGTTCTCCCAGGTTTTCTGCTTCTCTTCTGAGCAAATGTTTAATGAGCCATTGTCTTAGTATATCTCTAAGCCTTTCACAGAGTCTCCTTTCCTTGGCACACATGATGACTACTTGACTTGATGACTTGAGTCGCCCTGCTTGATGGACATCCAGGAGTGTCTGTGATGTCTGGATATCCAGGAGAGTCTGTAATGTCCATTAGTCATAGCGTTAGGACCCGGAAAAACGGAAGCACCTTGGCGTTGGTTTTCGGGCACTCCGCAGTAGCTACTGTTGAAGCTAAGTCTTCCATTTTGCATTGTATCTAGAGCAGTGATTGCTATACCCCTATTCACATTGTTTCTGTATTAGCTGTGCAGTTTAGCTACTGCTGGCACTCATTAAAAGGGCACATAGTGTTTAGTGTTGCAGCAGATAACTCCCTTATATTTAATGTATTTTTTCTGCTTACACCTACACTTAGAGGTTGATGCCAGTCATTCATATTATTTAGTTGTATTCAAAAAAAGAGGCAGCACTCCATTTTCAGTGGTGATATATGCTTTATTGATCCACTTGAGTCAAATGCATGGGGGACCCATCAGATCATTTTAGGGTCTTCATGCGGATCCTTTGATTATTCATTAATCATGTTTCTGGCCTGCAAAAAATAAGACAAAATTGTGTTAGAGATTTAGCGGAGCAGTCCTATGTGATGGACACTTGAGAATCTTTATCTACAGAGGATATGGGTCGTTACCTTTCATGGGCGTACATGCCATTCTTATTTGTTCTCGAAGATATTCGGCTTCTTTTTCGAGCAAGTATTTAATGAGCCTACGTCTTATTGTAGTGCTAAGACTTTCATAGAGTCTCCTTATCTTCTCACAACACATGATGAAAACCTTGACTTGATGACTCGACGTCCTGCTTGATGGAAATCCAGGAATGTCTGGAGATCCAGCAGAGTCTGTAATGTCTGGAGATCCAGGAGTCTGTGATGTCATCATCGGGTGACATCATCAGTGTTCTAAATTCCATCATTGTTTATGCGCTGATAAATAACCAACCTACCATGCACATCTGTGTATATATAGGACCGTCCAAAAGTTTGATATAATACTGCCTCTATGTACAAGAATATAACTACTATATTTAAAGATATATTTATTTGTCAACAAGGAAACAACAAAAGTAAGTTGAGATGAAAGAATTTCAACATATACGTAAATTCTAAATATAATGAATACATAGTATCAAAATGATAAATGGAGAAATTCAGGCTAAATTAGGGCAGATGAAATGTAAGAGTCGGTATATACATTCGAACCCAACTCGCCCATTTCGTCATGTACTTCAATCTAGCATGCTTACCCTCTCTAAGAGCAAACGTGAATTCAAATGAGTTGTGCAATGCTGTGCAATCCATAAAGTCCTCTATGGATGGAACACAATCACTCCTCCACCTAGAGGCAATAAGATTTTTAGCTACTAATAGGATATGGAAGGCCAAGAATCTTTTACATTTTGGGAGATCGCATATCCCAATCAACAATACAGCAGAGTCAAAAGTTAAGACCATGTCTAAATCTAAAACTAAATTGATCAGGGAATGGACATCTAACCAAAAGGAACGTATCTTTGAGCATGACCAAAAAATATGACGGACAGATCCCACTAGTCCACATTTTCTCCAACATCAATTAGAAACAGTAGGGTCTATCTTATGCAGTTTTAAAGGTGTAAAATACCACTTGGTATATACTTTACATTGAGTTTCCAGAAGTGTTGATTATCTCATTTTATTTCCAGGTCTTCATTTGGATGCATCTTGAATGTTAACAATGTTTCTGGCCTGCAAAAAATAAGACAAAATTGTGTTAGAGGTTTAGTGGAGGCGGGAGGGTGAGCAGGCAGCGGTTTCCCTGCAGTCCTATGTGATGGACACGTGAGAATGTTTACAGAGTATATGGGTCGTTACCTTTCATGGGCGCACATGCCATTCTTTTCTTATTTGTTCTCCCAGGTTTTCTGCTTCTCTTCTGAGCAAATGTTTAATGAGCCATTGTCTTAGTATATCTCTAAGCCTTTCACAGAGTCTCCTTTCCTTGGCACACATGATGACTACTTGACTTGATGACTTGAGTCGCCCTGCTTGATGGATATCCAGGAGTGTCTGTGATGTCTGGAGATCCAGGAGAGTCTGTAATGTCCATTAGTCATAGCGTTAGGACCCGGAAAAACGGAAGCAACTTGGCGTTGGTTTCCGGGCACTCCGCAGTAGCTACTGTTGAAGCTAAGTCTTCCATTTTGCATTGTATCTAGAGCAGTGATTGCTATACCCCTATTCACATTGTTTCTGTATTAGCTGTGCAGTTTAGCTACTGCTGGCACTCATTAAAAGGTGCACATAGTGTTTAGTGTTGCAGCAGATAACTCCCTTATATTTAATGTATTTTTTCTGCTTGCACCTACACTTAGATGTTGATGCCAGTCATTCATATTATTTAGTTGTATTCAAAAAAAGAGGCAGCACTACATTTTCAGTGGTGATATATGCTTTATTGATCCACTTGAGTCAAATGCATGGGGGACCCATCAGATCATTTTTGCGGCTTCATGCGGATCCTTATTGATTATTCATTAATCATGTTTCTGGCCTGCAAAAAATAAGACAAAATTGTGTTAGAGAATTAGCGGAGCAGTCCTATGTGATGGACACGTGAGAATCTTTATCTACAGAGGATATGGGTCGTTACCTTTCATGGGCGTACATGCCATTCTTATTTGTTCTCGAAGATATTCTGCTTCTTTTTCGAGCAAGTATTTAATGAGCCTACGTCTTATTGTAGTGCTAAGACTTTCATAGAGTCTCCTTATCTTCTCACAACACAAGATGAAAACCTTGACTTGATGACTCGACGTCCTGCTTGATGGAAATCCAGGAATGTCTGGAGATCCAGCAGAGTCTGTAATGTCTGGAGATCCAGGAGTCTGTGATGTCATCATCGGGTGACATCATCAGTGTTCTAAATTCCATCATTGTTTATGCGCTGATAAATAACCAACCTACCATGCACATCTGTGTATATATAGGACCGTCCAAAAGTTTGATATAATACTGCCTCTATGTACAAGAATATAACTACTATATTTAAAGATATATTTATTTGTCAACAAGGAAACAACAAAAGTAAGTTGAGATGAAAGAATTTCAACATATACCTAAATTATAAATATAATGAATGCATAGTATCAAAATGATAAATGGAGAAATTCAGGCTAAATTAGGGCAGATGAAATGTAAGAGTCGGTATATACATTCGAACCCAACTCGCCCATTTCGTCATGTACTTCAATCTAGCATGCTTACCCTCTCTAAGAGCAAACGTGAATTCAAATGAGTTGTGCAATGCTGTGCAATCCATAAAGTCCTCTATGGATGGAACACAATCACTCCTCCACCTAGAGGCAATAAGATTTTTAGCTACTAATAGGATATGTAAGGCCAAGAATCTTTTACATTTTGGGAGATCGCATATCCCAATCAACAGTACAGCAGAGTCAAAAGTTAAGACCATGTCTAAGTCTAAAACTAAATTGATCAGGGACTGGACATCTAACCAAAAGGAACGTAACTTTGAGCATGACCAAAAAATATGACGGACAGATCCCACTAGTCCACATTTTCTCCAACATCAATTAGAAACAGTAGGGTCTATCTTATGCAGTTTTAAAGGTGTAAAATACCACTTGGTATATACTTTACATTGAGTTTCCAGAAGTGTTGATTATCTCATTTTATTTCCAGGTCTTCATTTGGATGCATCTTGAATGTTAACTATGTTTCTGGCCTGCAAAAAATAAGACAAAATTGTGTTAGAGGTTTAGTGGAGGCGGGAGGGTGAGCAGGCAGCGGGTTTCCCTGCAGTCCTATGTGATGGACACGTGAGAATGTTTACAGAGTATATGGGTCGTTACCTTTCATGGGCGCACATGCCATTCTTTTCTTATTTGTTCTCCCAGGTTTTCTGCTTCTCTTCTGAGCAAATGTTTAATGAGCCATTGTCTTAGTATATCTCTAAGCCTTTCACAGAGTCTCCTTTCCTTGGCACACATGATGACTACTTGACTTGATGACTTGAGTCGCCCTGCTTGATGGACATCCAGGAGTGTCTGTGATGTCTGGATATCCAGGAGAGTCTGTAATGTCCATTAGTCATAGCGTTAGGACCCGGAAAAACGGAAGCACCTTGGCGTTGGTTTTCGGGCACTCCGCAGTAGCTACTGTTGAAGCTAAGTCTTCCATTTTGCATTGTATCTAGAGCAGTGATTGCTATACCCCTATTCACATTGTTTCTGTATTAGCTGTGCAGTTTAGCTACTGCTGGCACTCATTAAAAGGGCACATAGTGTTTAGTGTTGCAGCAGATAACTCCCTTATATTTAATGTATTTTTTCTGCTTACACCTACACTTAGAGGTTGATGCCAGTCATTCATATTATTTAGTTGTATTCAAAAAAAGAGGCAGCACTCCATTTTCAGTGGTGATATATGCTTTATTGATCCACTTGAGTCAAATGCATGGGGGACCCATCAGATCATTTTAGGGTCTTCATGCGGATCCTTTGATTATTCATTAATCATGTTTCTGGCCTGCAAAAAATAAGACAAAATTGTGTTAGAGATTTAGCGGAGCAGTCCTATGTGATGGACACGTGAGAATCTTTATCTACAGAGGATATGGGTCGTTACCTTTCATGGGCGTACATGCCATTCTTATTTGTTCTCGAAGATATTCGGCTTCTTTTTCGAGCAAGTATTTAATGAGCCTACGTCTTATTGTAGTGCTAAGACTTTCATAGAGTCTCCTTATCTTCTCACAACACATGATGAAAACCTTGACTTGATGACTCGACGTCCTGCTTGATGGAAATCCAGGAATGTCTGGAGATCCAGCAGAGTCTGTAATGTCTGGAGATCCAGGAGTCTGTGATGTCATCATCGGGTGACATCATCAGTGTTCTAAATTCCATCATTGTTTATGCGCTGATAAATAACCAACCTACCATGCACATCTGTGTATATATAGGACCGTCCAAAAGTTTGATATAATACTGCCTCTATGTACAAGAATATAACTACTATATTTAAAGATATATTTATTTGTCAACAAGGAAACAACAAAAGTAAGTTGAGATGAAAGAATTTCAACATATACGTAAATTCTAAATATAATGAATACATAGTATCAAAATGATAAATGGAGAAATTCAGGCTAAATTAGGGCAGATGAAATGTAAGAGTCGGTATATACATTCGAACCCAACTCGCCCATTTCGTCATGTACTTCAATCTAGCATGCTTACCCTCTCTAAGAGCAAACGTGAATTCAAATGAGTTGTGCAATGCTGTGCAATCCATAAAGTCCTCTATGGATGGAACACAATCACTCCTCCACCTAGAGGCAATAAGATTTTTAGCTACTAATAGGATATGGAAGGCCAAGAATCTTTTACATTTTGGGAGATCGCATATCCCAATCAACAATACAGCAGAGTCAAAAGTTAAGACCATGTCTAAATCTAAAACTAAATTGATCAGGGAATGGACATCTAACCAAAAGGAACGTATCTTTGAGCATGACCAAAAAATATGACGGACAGATCCCACTAGTCCACATTTTCTCCAACATCAATTAGAAACAGTAGGGTCTATCTTATGCAGTTTTAAAGGTGTAAAATACCACTTGGTATATACTTTACATTGAGTTTCCAGAAGTGTTGATTATCTCATTTTATTTCCAGGTCTTCATTTGGATGCATCTTGAATGTTAACAATGTTTCTGGCCTGCAAAAAATAAGACAAAATTGTGTTAGAGGTTTAGTGGAGGCGGGAGGGTGAGCAGGCAGCGGTTTCCCTGCAGTCCTATGTGATGGACACGTGAGAATGTTTACAGAGTATATGGGTCGTTACCTTTCATGGGCGCACATGCCATTCTTTTCTTATTTGTTCTCCCAGGTTTTCTGCTTCTCTTCTGAGCAAATGTTTAATGAGCCATTGTCTTAGTATATCTCTAAGCCTTTCACAGAGTCTCCTTTCCTTGGCACACATGATGACTACTTGACTTGATGACTTGAGTCGCCCTGCTTGATGGATATCCAGGAGTGTCTGTGATGTCTGGAGATCCAGGAGAGTCTGTAATGTCCATTAGTCATAGCGTTAGGACCCGGAAAAACGGAAGCAACTTGGCGTTGGTTTCCGGGCACTCCGCAGTAGCTACTGTTGAAGCTAAGTCTTCCATTTTGCATTGTATCTAGAGCAGTGATTGCTATACCCCTATTCACATTGTTTCTGTATTAGCTGTGCAGTTTAGCTACTGCTGGCACTCATTAAAAGGTGCACATAGTGTTTAGTGTTGCAGCAGATAACTCCCTTATATTTAATGTATTTTTTCTGCTTGCACCTACACTTAGATGTTGATGCCAGTCATTCATATTATTTAGTTGTATTCAAAAAAAGAGGCAGCACTACATTTTCAGTGGTGATATATGCTTTATTGATCCACTTGAGTCAAATGCATGGGGGACCCATCAGATCATTTTTGCGGCTTCATGCGGATCCTTATTGATTATTCATTAATCATGTTTCTGGCCTGCAAAAAATAAGACAAAATTGTGTTAGAGAATTAGCGGAGCAGTCCTATGTGATGGACACGTGAGAATCTTTATCTACAGAGGATATGGGTCGTTACCTTTCATGGGCGTACATGCCATTCTTATTTGTTCTCGAAGATATTCTGCTTCTTTTTCGAGCAAGTATTTAATGAGCCTACGTCTTATTGTAGTGCTAAGACTTTCATAGAGTCTCCTTATCTTCTCACAACACAAGATGAAAACCTTGACTTGATGACTCGACGTCCTGCTTGATGGAAATCCAGGAATGTCTGGAGATCCAGCAGAGTCTGTAATGTCTGGAGATCCAGGAGTCTGTGATGTCATCATCGGGTGACATCATCAGTGTTCTAAATTCCATCATTGTTTATGCGCTGATAAATAACCAACCTACCATGCACATCTGTGTATATATAGGACCGTCCAAAAGTTTGATATAATACTGCCTCTATGTACAAGAATATAACTACTATATTTAAAGATATATTTATTTGTCAACAAGGAAACAACAAAAGTAAGTTGAGATGAAAGAATTTCAACATATACCTAAATTATAAATATAATGAATGCATAGTATCAAAATGATAAATGGAGAAATTCAGGCTAAATTAGGGCAGATGAAATGTAAGAGTCGGTATATACATTCGAACCCAACTCGCCCATTTCGTCATGTACTTCAATCTAGCATGCTTACCCTCTCTAAGAGCAAACGTGAATTCAAATGAGTTGTGCAATGCTGTGCAATCCATAAAGTCCTCTATGGATGGAACACAATCACTCCTCCACCTAGAGGCAATAAGATTTTTAGCTACTAATAGGATATGTAAGGCCAAGAATCTTTTACATTTTGGGAGATCGCATATCCCAATCAACAGTACAGCAGAGTCAAAAGTTAAGACCATGTCTAAGTCTAAAACTAATTGATCAGGGACTGGACATCTAACCAAAAGGAACGTAACTTTGAGCATGACCAAAAAATATGACGGACAGATCCCACTAGTCCACATTTTCTCCAACATCAATTAGAAACAGTAGGGTCTATCTTATGCAGTTTTAAAGGTGTAAAATACCACTTGGTATATACTTTACATTGAGTTTCCAGAAGTGTTGATTATCTCATTTTATTTCCAGGTCTTCATTTGGATGCATCTTGAATGTTAACTATGTTTCTGGCCTGCAAAAAATAAGACAAATTGTGTTAGAGGTTTAGTGGAGGCGGGAGGGTGAGCAGGCATCGGTTTCCCTGCAGTCCTATGTGATGGACACGTGAGAATGTTTACAGAGTATATGGGTCGTTACCTTTCATGGGCGCACATGCCATTCTTTTCTTATTTGTTCTCCCAGGTTTTCTGCTTCTCTTCTGAGCAAATGTTTAATGAGCCATTGTCTTAGTATATCTCTAAGCCTTTCATAGAGTCTCCTTTCCTTGGCACACATGATGACTACTTGACTTGATGACTTGAGTCGCCCTGCTTGATGGATATCCAGGAGTGTCTGTGATGTCTGGAGATCCAGGAGAGTCTGTAATGTCCATTAGTCATAGCGTTAGGACCCGGAAAAACGGAAGCAACTTGGCGTTGGTTTCCGGGCACTCCGCAGTAGCTACTGTTGAAGCTGTCTTCCATTTTGCATTGTATCTAGAGCAGTGATTGCTATACCCCTATTCACATTGTTTCTGTATTAGCTGTGCAGTTTAGCTACTGCTGGCACTCATTAAAAGGGCACATAGTGTTTAGTGTTGCAGCAGATAACTCCCTTATATTTAATGTATTTTTTCTGCTTGCACCTACACTTAGATGTTGATGCCAGTCATTCATATTATTTAGTTGTATTCAAAAAAAGAGGCAGCACTACATTTTCAGTGGTGATATATGCTTTATTGATCCACTTGAGTCAAATGCATGGGGGACCCATCAGATCATTTTTGCGGCTTCATGCGGATCCTTATTGATTATTCATTAATCATGTTTCTGGCCTGCAAAAAATAAGACAAAATTGTGTTAGAGATTTAGCGGAGCAGTCCTATGTGATGGACACGTGAGAATCTTTATCTACAGAGGATATGGGTCGTTACCTTTCATGGGCGTACATGCCATTCTTATTTGTTCTCGAAGATATTCTGCTTCTTTTTCGAGCAAGTATTTAATGAGCCTACGTCTTATTGTAGTGCTAAGACTTTCATAGAGTCTCCTTATCTTCTCACAACACAAGATGAAAACCTTGACTTGATGACTCGACGTCCTGCTTGATGGAAATCCAGGAATGTCTGGAGATCCAGCAGAGTCTGTAATGTCTGGAGATCCAGGAGTCTGTGATGTCATCATCGGGTGACATCATCAGTGTTCTAAATTCCATCATTGTTTATGCGCTGATAAATAACCAACCTACCATGCACATCTGTGTATATATAGGACCGTCCAAAAGTTTGATATAATACTGCCTCTATGTACAAGAATATAACTACTATATTTAAAGATATATTTATTTGTCAACAAGGAAACAACAAAAGTAAGTTGAGATGAAAGAATTTCAACATATACCTAAATTATAAATATAATGAATGCATAGTATCAAAATGATAAATGGAGAAATTCAGGCTAAATTAGGGAATGTAAGAGTCGGTATATACATTCGAACCCAACTCGCCCATTTCGTCATGTACTTCAATCTAGCATGCTTACCCTCTCTAAGAGCAAACGTGAATTCAAATGAGTTGTGCAATGCTGTGCAATCCATAAAGTCCTCTATGGATGGAACACAATCACTCCTCCACCTAGAGGCAATAAGATTTTTAGCTACTAATAGGATATGGAAGGCCAAGAATCTTTTACATTTTGGGAGATCGCATATCCCAATCAACAATACAGCAGAGTCAAAAGTTAAGACCATGTCTAAGTCTAAAACTAAATTGATCAGGGACTGGACATCTAACCAAAAGGAACGTAACTTTGAGCATGACCAAAAAATATGACGGACAGATCCCACTAGTCCACATTTTCTCCAACATCAATTAGAAACAGTAGGGTCTATCTTATGCAGTTTTAAAGGTGTAAAATACCACTTGGTATATACTTTACATTGAGTTTCCAGAAGTGTTGATTATCTCATTTTATTTCCAGGTCTTCATTTGGATGCATCTTGAATGTTAACTATGTTTCTGGCCTGCAAAAAATAAGACAAAATTGTGTTAGAGGTTTAGTGGAGGCGGGAGGGTGAGCAGGCAGCGGGTTTCCCTGCAGTCCTATGTGATGGACACGTGAGAATGTTTACAGAGTATATGGGTCGTTACCTTTCATGGGCGCACATGCCATTCTTTTCTTATTTGTTCTCCCAGGTTTTCTGCTTCTCTTCTGAGCAAATGTTTAATGAGCCATTGTCTTAGTATATCTCTAAGCCTTTCACAGAGTCTCCTTTCCTTGGCACACATGATGACTACTTGACTTGATGACTTGAGTCGCCCTGCTTGATGGATATCCAGGAGTGTCTGTAATGTCCATTAGTCATAGCGTTAGGACCCGGAAAAACGGAAGCAACTTGGCGTTGGTTTCCGGGCACTCCGCAGTAGCTACTGTTGAAGCTAAGTCTTCCATTTTGCATTGTATCTAGAGCAGTGATTGCTATACCCCTATTCACATTGTTTCTGTATTAGCTGTGCAGTTTAGCTACTGCTGGCACTCATTAAAAGGGCACATAGTGTTTAGTGTTTCAGCAGATAACTCCCTTATATTTAATGTATTTTTTCTGCTTGCACCTACACTTAGAGGTTGATGCCAGTCATTCATATTATTTAGTTGTATTCAAAAAAAGAGGCAGCACTCCATTTTCAGTGGTGATATATGCTTTATTGATCCACTTGAGTCAAATGCATGGGGGACCCATCAGATCATTTTAGCGGCTTCATGCGGATCCTTAGATAGAACCATGTTTCCATGATTTCACTGCAGCCAGTAAGTTACCTGTGGATAAGCTAGAAATGTAGCCACGTGTAAAGTGGCCATAACATGTGTCTGCTTCTACACCCAATACGTTATAAGAGAGAGCTAGCTTACAACAAGAAATATATAGGTGCCAGAACTGGAATGAACTCTAAAAAAGAAATCTGGTGCACCAAAAAGACAAAATAGTCCAATGAATGTTCTCTATATGGTGACTCTGACATCTCAGTATGATGCCTCAGGTCAGTACGAGTTTGTAGATCTCAGACATGTTACTTTAACTTGTAGGTAAGTGGTGAAAAAAATTCAGAATTTTGTGAAAAATATAATTGTGCTGCGCCATTTTTCCAGACCTGTAGCGTTCTCATTTTTCGGGATCTGGGGTTTTGTGACATTATTATTTTGCGTCTTGAGCTGACGTTTTTAATTAAACCATTTTTTGGGTGAATGCGCTGTGTTTGATCACCTGTTATTGCATTTTATTGCAATGTTTCGGTGAATAAAATAAAGTTTATTTGACTATTTTGTTATTTTTCTATTATGCAGTTTACTGATCAGATTGATTGATTATATATTTTGATAAATTGTTCAAACTGATCATTGATTCTGCCTTCTGTTAGTTTGGGCTGCTCGGACGTGTGCCATCAATAGGGGATGTGCGCCATCAATAGGGGATGTGTGCCATCAATAGGGGACGTGTGCCAGCACTGGGGGACATATGCCAGCACAAGGGGGCTATATCCAATATAAGGGGGCCATATCCAGATTAAGGGGCTAATTATGGGATGAGGGAGCTATATCCCAGGATGAGGGACCATGTACCAGGATGAGGAGGGCTATGAGGGACATATACCCGATATGATTTGTAAGACGGACACTGGCATTGTAAGATGGACCCCATTTAACATTAAAAATAATTTTTTTCTCTTTTCCTTCACCAAATTTGGGGGTGCGTCTTATAATCAGGTGCGTCTTATAAAGGGAAAAATACGGTACATCTTTTATATATTTTTTTCACTATGATGGAATTCTGAACTGTGTTGAACTATTGTTCTGTAAAATAAACTCATTTTCCCAATTTTTCTTTCTGTATCCCTTATTAATTGATATATAGCTTCCTCTACAGGCTGTTTGGTTATTTGTGAATAATTTCTGTAAAGACTTGCTAAGTAAATCTGTGATTTATCATGTTATTCATTGTAATTTTTCTGTTTTGATCATCAGTTATTTGTGTCTGAAGAAGGCAAAGGCCGAAAACGTTTATGCGAATGACTGATACATTTACAAAAAAAGAAATATTGAATTGATTTCACGAATAAAACCATCAACAACATTCATTGGACTATTTTGTCTTTTTGGTGTGCCAGATTGCTTCTACACCCAGTCACAAAATGGAGTTTGGTCTCTGAGGTAAAGAGAAACTACAGCTGCTCTAAGGTTAAAGTGATCGCATGCAGAGCAGCCGAGCAGCCCAAACTAACAGAAGGCAGAATCAATGATCAGTTTGAACAATTTATCAAAATATATAATCAATCAATCTGATCAGTAAACTGCATAATAGAAAAATAACAAAATAGTCAAATAAACTTTATTTTATTCACCGAAACATTGCAATAAAATGCAATAACAGGTGATCAAACACAGCGCATTCACCCAAAAAATGGTTTAATTAAAAACGTCAGCTCAAGACGCAAAATAATAATGTCACAAAACCCCAGATCCCGAAAAATGAGAACGCTACAGGTCTGGAAAAATGGCGCAGCACAATTATATTTTTCACAAAATTCTGAATTTTTTTCACCACTTACCTACAAGTTAAAGTAACATGTCTGAGATCTACAAACTCGTACTGACCTGAGGCATCATACTGAGATGTCAGAGTCACCATATAGAGAACATGGTGAATAAAATCCACAAAAAACTATTGTCAAATTACACTTTTTTTTCAATTTCACCACACTTGGGAAAAGTTTTCCCATTATCTAGTACACTATATGGTGAAATGAATGATGTCATGCAAAAGTACAACTACTATATGAGGGCAAAAAAACAAGGCCTCATATTTCTTTATAGAAAAAAAAAAAGTTATGGTTCTTAGAAGGAGCGGAGGTAAAAGCGTAACTCAGAAAATTGGGGTCAATCCCATCCACTGTGCTTGTACTGTACTGTGCTTGTACTGTACTATGTAGTGTTTTGGACATAGTGAAAATATGCTGTGTCTAAAACGCTACTAATCCTGATCATGGAGCCCTTCATTACTAAACTTTTGGGTCTACGGCGGATGGAGTATGGACTGAGCTCTGAGGACCAATACACTGAGGTGTGTGAGCAGCTGTGGACATCGGACACCCAACAAACCACCGGCAACACCACCCCAAAGCAGCTGCTTCTCGACATCACCCATGAGGTGAAGCTGTCTGCACTGAGCTAGTTATCAAAGTGCTGGGACGAGATGACGGCAGCGTTACTCCGCGCCCTGTTCCGCTGTTATCAGGCCGGACAATTCACATTAATGCAAGAAATTTTTCAGCTGCTGATTCTAAAAGGTGCTGCCATTCCCCAATGTCCTGGAGAGCTGCCTGGTCATACTTGACCTTATACAGACAGGCAATGAGACTCCTGCAGCAGCACGGCTCCGGGTCAAGGGACCATCAAAACGTAGGCAGCAAATTTGTGTCATCATCAGAAGCGCCGCAGCCATGAGACTAAGCATGTATTTCTCGAATAAATATCAAAAGGTTTATACAGCAAGCACCTACTACCTAGCAGCACTGACTGGATTTCATAACTACATTCGTATTACAAGCGATTACTTCACAAGACTGGCTTATTGTGACACTGTGTATGTCTATATTACTGAACTACAGTACTTGTTGGTTTTACTTTTTCCAACTTTAATGGGGGTTTTTTTTTTCGGCAAATATCTTTCAGCAGGACAAACCCTGTCGTCACTCTATTTTCAGTTCCGGCTAGCAATTTCTACAATATCTGGAATAATAACGGAAATATGCTGGGCTCTGTGGAAAGTTTTGCACAAAGAGTTTATTCCCCATCCCACCACCGAAGACTGGCTTGACATTGCATCCAAATTCAAGGAAATCTGTCAATTCCTACATTGTATTGGTGCAGTCGATGGGAAACATGTCAGTATTCTTAAACCAGCAGGAAGTGGATTGGAATACTTTAATTATAAGAAGTACTTCTCTATAGTGTTGATGGCTATAGTAGATGCCGAATATTGGTTTGTAGCTGTTGACATAGGCGCCTATGGACAATAAACAAAGAAAAAAGAGCATTAGCTAATTTCAAAAAAGTATTTTTATTTCATGATCTGAAACAGGAGGGGAGGACGGGAAAATGGATCAGGGCCTCGAAAAACACTGGAACATATATATCTTTTTGTAGGGTCACGCAGGACTCTTTACATATATTATGAGTGGAAAGATCCGCTTTCACATAAATACACAATGCTTGATTAAATAAAGGATATTGCACTATATTTTAAACCACTAATAGCCCAAATCAACAGCACAGCACAAGTACAAATATTACTATTAGATACATCAAAATGCACAAGAGTAATAAACACATGTATTGGTCAAGTGACCAGACAAAACATTGTCTCTACAGTGTCTCACAAAAAGTGCAAGTAATAGTCAAAATAAGTAGCAAAATTGATCAATAGCTGTTACTGTAAAGTGCATTATTGAGTGCAGTTTTATGTGCAAATTTGTGCAGGGGAATTACTGCTACCAGCAAACCTTGCTGTATCACAACATATAAGCAAGGGCTAAAACAGCAAAGCAGGTTACCACCATCATAATTACCAGTACAGGTGTGTTTACAGGACCCAGTGGAGGGAACAAGTCAGGGCTGCAGACCCCGACGCCGTTTCGTGGCTAGGGGAAACCCCACACAGCCACTTCATCAGGGGGATAGAAGGTTTATGCAGCGTTCTCCATTTTATATCCTGCCACATGCAGCTACGTCACCCGGACCGGAAGTGACGTTACGGCCATATCACGTGACCGGAAACGACGCCACGCAACCCCGCTCCAATCAGAGCTGGGGCACGCGGCGCCACATCCGATCGCATGACCCCAGCACCAGGAAACACTGGAAACCAGGCTCAACCCCGCCCCCAGGCGCAGACCACACCAGCCCCAATCCAAGGACGCGTCATGAGGCGAAGCCAGGGGGGCCGCACCTGAGACGGAGGAGCGGGTGCAGGGACCCTAGCACCTTGGAGGCAAATAATAATGGTACAAGGTACATGAAAAAATGCATGACATGAACATTTTTATCATTACAACAAAAAGACATCAGGGATTGCATAACAATTAAGTAATACTAAGGAGAACACAGGATCCAGTATTGCTTCCTCCATTGTGCTCTATTCAATCCCTTAGGTCTCAAAGTATTATAAGTCCATGATGCGTCATATCATCACTCCGCCAGTCTTAGTCCAAAGAGCTACAAGAAGTCACATATAATCCTTCCAGGAGAACCAAACAGGAAACCTAAGGACTACAGATAAAATCCCATAATAGAAAAGATATAATAAAAACACCATGGTCCAACTGGACCAGTCATAGTCAAAAAAATGGGTATAACCCAACTTGTAAACAGAACAGCGACAGCTAAAGAAATGAGGCAAATGAAAGGTTTTCATTCAACCCCCGCGGAGACATAGTTTCCAAAGTCACTATCCACCGCGTTTCAATCTGTAATAGCAATTTCCTCAAATCACCACCACGAATCCCACCATGTATTATGTCAATTGTAGAGATGTGGGATTGCAATTGTGGTGTTCAAGGAAATGCCTCGGTATAGTCTTTAGGGTTGATTTGTCTTCAACCTGTGCTGCACCCAGAACGCCACATACGTGTTCCCTGACCCTCCTCCGTAGCTCCCTAGAAGTAATTCCAATATATATCAGCTGACAAGAACATGTGGCGTAATACACCACATGGCTTGAAATGCACGATATATATTCTCTGATATCATAGGTCCGGGAGCCATCGGAGGAGGTGAAAGAGCCCACGCGTTGGACGTTCGGGCATGCAACACAGTGACCACACGGAGTACTGCCCTGGTGACGGGGACCAGTGTACCCAAACGGGTTCGGTGGGACTGGAACGTAGTGACTGTTGACTAACATGTCACGTAAGTTCCGCGAGCGTCGGGCCGTCACAAGGGGCCTTTCAGGTATTACATCCCTCAGTATTGGATCGGATCAAAGAATTGGCCAGTGCCTGTTCAACACATCACGAATAGAGCTCCACCCCTGATTAAACGTAGAGATAAATCTAGGGAGCTGCAAGTCCACCCTTTCCTCATCATTCCGCCCATAGAGGAGTTCGTGACACGATGTGTGCTTTGCTCTCAAATAAGCTCTTTTAATCGACCTATTGCTGTAGCCCATTTCTCTAAAGCGTTGTTATAAGTCGGTAGCTTGTCTCTCAAATGTCTCCTCAGACAAACAAATCCGTCGCATTCTGAGGAATTGGCCAGTGGGGATGGCACTAATAGTGGATGTCACATGGGCCGAACTTGCATGAAGCAAAGCATTTACGGAAGTTAATTTCCGGAAAACATCCGTATTTAATGTGTTATCATGACCAATAGTCATGCAGATATCTAGAAAATCAATCCGTTTAATGTAGAAAAATATATTGCAATCTGAGTGTACTCAGATTGCAATATATTTTTCTATCTACTGGCTAACACGGTATAAATATTCTTTACCTTATCAAAATGGAGGATACCGGAATGTACCGAATCTTTATGGATTTAAAGACACTTCTGAAGAAACGTGCACAACTGGACAGTGACATATTCTTCCCACTGAGGACTCTCAGATTGCAATATATTTTTCTATCTACTGGCTAACACGGTATAAATATTCTTTACTTTATCCGTTTAATGTCAAACTTGTATGTCTGCCTGACATTAATATTGTTCATAGCAAGACGGCCCATGAAGACATCGAGCTGCTCCGCAGTGCCCCCCCACAATATTAATAAATCGTCAATATATCTCCACCAGCACTGCACATGGGTATCCGCCGGGCCGCACCCCTCGCACAACAAACCCCTCTCCCAGTACCCTAGGAAGAGATTTGCGTACGAAGGGGCACAGGCCGCACCCATGGCAGTGCCGCGGATTTGGAGATAAAATTGATCCTTAAATATGAAAAAATTGTGGGTAAGGGCAAAGCGAAGGAGCTCTAGAATAAGATTACATAAAGGGCCATCACGCCCACTGGCCAACAAAAAATGCTCGACTGCTTCCAGGCCATCCTCATGATTAATACAGGTGTAGAGAGACTCAACATCCGCAGTTACCAACAAAGTACCTGGTTCCACAATGACCCCTTCCACCCGTTTAAGGACATCCAATGTGTCACGGACATAGGAGGGTAAACTCTCCACTAATGGCTTCAAATAATAGTCAATAAATTGACATATTGGATTACACAACCCTCCTATGCCGGACACTATTGGACGCCCAGAGGGGAAGGACGGGGTCCTTGTGGATCTTAGGCAACAGGTACAATGTCGGAATTTTAGGATATTAGACGGTGAGTCCCTCCACAACCTGTTTGGTAATTATACCTAGGTCGCAGGCACGACCTAGGATGGCCTGGAGAGCTCTAGAGAAAGGGGCCACAGGGTTAAAGGTCAATTTCTTATAGGTATCTTTATCGCGAAGCTGGCGAAAAGCCTCACGTTCGTATTTATCCACAGACCAGATCACGATGTTACCCCCCTTGTCCGCCAGCTTTAGCACTATGTCACTCATCTTCTCCAGATCGAGCAAAGCGCGTCTCTGTAATTGAGATTACCCGACCGGCAAAATGTGGGCAGTTTCTTAACATCTTCAATTACCACTTTTGAGAAGATTTCCACTTGAGTGCAGGCGGACAAGGGAGGAAACCTCGTAGATCTTGGCCGTGTGCAAGGTGGAAACTCATCGTTATTGCTGGGATCAACCGCCACCATTAGGTCCTCCAAATTCCTCAGGGTTTCCCTCTCCCTCGAGTCCAAATCATCAGGACGTTGTCTCATAACGTGCAGTCTTTTTAATAACAGCTTTCTACAGAACTGGAGATCTTTTAATGCTGTAAAAAAACAGAAAGGACTTGATGGTGAGAAGGTCAACCCTTTGGACAGGACCTCAATTTGTATTGGAGAGAGAGAGTGGGAGGAGAGATTTATCACCTGTAAGGATCTACCCAATCCTGATCCAGATGATCCTGCTGCTCCTTTATCTGGAATGTTACGTGTCCTGAATCTTGTCATGACACCTTCGCTCGGAATGGACTCAGTATCAGATTCGTCAGTGCCACTGGGTGTTTGTAAATTTGGTGCATCTTTGGGCACGGGTTTTGAAGGGGGTCCTGGTTGGGGACGAGGTCTTGGGCGGAAGAAAGGTTTAAATTTACCGCCTGCCTTCCATCTATAGACTTTGTCAGAATTGTAATCATTAAGATCACGATGAAATTTCTTAATTTTTGCCCCTTTTACTTCTTTTTCTATCTTTTTCAAATCAGTCTCATTCTGGCTATTGAATTTTGTCAGGGCATCAGGGGAAAGTTTTTCTTTAATCTGTAACAGTAATCCCTCCATCACACTCTATTTCTTCAATGGTGGCGGTATTAAGGTCTCTCAGCAACCCCAGGAATCTTTGCGAGCAGGCACTGGCCAATTCTTCCCACTCATCTCTGAAGGACTCATTGGCCACTTGGAAGGAAGGGAATACCTGAACTCTTAGACCTCTTGGAATCAGACCTCTTTCCATATACTTTACCAAAAAGGCTCTGTACCACCACACCCTGGTACTTTTTTCAATAATCCTCTATAGGTTTTTATTGCCTCATCTGTTGAGCCGTTGCCGTCTGGTTCACCTCCACCTCCACCATCTCCATCCAGAGCCTTATCCAGATCATTGAGCCACGTAGCATCGTGTGCCCTGAAATCCATTAGAAGGATCACTGTGGAAACCACAGAAAAAAACGTTAACACAAACTTATCCATATACAAGGAAGGCCACCTCGGAAGATGACCGCCTTGTTAGCGCTCAACCATATATAATAAACAAAGAAAAAAGAGCATTAGCTAATTTCAAAAAAGTATTTTTATTTCATGATCTGAAACAGGAGGGGAGGACGGGAAAGTGGATCAGGGCCTCGAAAAACACTGGTACATATATATCTTTTTGTAGGGTCACGCAGTACTCTTTACATATATTATGAGTGGAAAGATCCGCTTTCACATAAATACACAATGCTTGATTAAATAAAGGATATTGCACTATATTTTACACCACTAATAGCCCAAATCAACAGCACAGCACAAGTACAAAAAATACTATTAGATACATCAAAATGCACAAGAGTAATAAACACATGTATTGGTCAAGTGACCAGACAAAACACTGTCTCTACAGTGTCTCACAAAAAGTGCAAGTAACAGTCAAAATAGCTAGCAAAATTGATCAATAGCTGTTACTGTAAAGTGCATTATTGAGTGCAGTTTTATGTGCAAATTTGTGCAGGGGAATTACTGCTACCAGCAAACCTTGCTGTATCACAACATATAAGCACGTTACGTTACGACCATATCACATGACCGGAAATGACGCCACGCAACCCCGCTCCAATCAGAGCGGGGCATGCGGCGCCACATCTGATCGCATAACCCCAGCACCAGGAAACACTGGCAACCAGCCTCAACCCCGCCCCCAGGCGCAGACCACACCAGCCCCAATCCAAGGACGCGTCACCTGGACTGAGGCGAAGCCAGGGGGGCCACACCTGGACAGAGGAGCGGGTGCAGGGACCCTAGCACCTTGGAGGCAAATAATAATGGTACAAGGTACATGAAAAAACGCATCACATGAACATTTTTATCATTTCAACAAAAATACATCAGGGATTGCATAACAATTAAGAAATACTAAGGAGAACACAGGATGCAATATTGCTTCGTCCATTGTGCTCTCTTCAATCCCTTAGGTCTCAAAGTATTATAAGTCCATGATGCGTCATATCATCACTCCGCCAGTCTTAGTCCGTAGAGCTACAAGAAGCCACATATAATCCTTCCAGGAGAACCAATCAGGAAACCTAAGGACTACAGATAAAAACCCATAATAGAAAAGATATAATAAAAACACCATGGTCCAACTGGACCAGTCATAGTCAAAAAAATGGGTATAACCCAACTTGTAAACAGAACAGAGCCTATGGACGTTCTAATGACTCGCAATCCCTCAAACAGTCTGCCATGGGCCATCGGGTTTATGGTAATGACTTTGACTTCCCCACATATTCAATTATAGACTAACTAGAGCACTAAGAACTGTAGAATGTGCTTTTGGAATATTAACAGCAAAATGGAGAGTATTGGGCATAGCTATCGACATTGCCAGGTCTTGATGTTGTCCCTGAAGTCGCCACTGATCAAAATAAAAGTCACAGTGTCATTGAACCAGTTCCAGAGTGTAATATATCACCAAAGGAAGCTGTACTACTAGGACCACCAGCCACTGAAGAAAAACCTGAGGTACCACCAGCCCCTAAGCTACCATCAGCCAACAAAGATGTAAACGGCCATCAGACACTAAAGAAAGAACAAAAGTACTATCAGTCAGACCTAAAATGCCAGTCACGGGGCGTGGCCTGGCAATGGCGGGGAACAGAAGCTGAAACCAGAGCTCCTGTCCCCTATCTGCCGACGGGCTTATAAAGCCGGTGCCAGAACTTGAAAAACTGACCCATATGCCGGCCAAACGTAGGAGCAATAGACCCCAACCCACCAGGGAACCGCCGGTGCCTCCCGCTGCAAAAATCTCCCATTACCTCCGGAGTAGCTCCCAGGACTGTGCAATGGCCGCAGGAAAGATGGCGGCGGGAGCTTCCCGGGGCATAGAAGAGAAGAAACCATGTGAGGCTGCAGAGAACAGCATCGATGCGGCGCCAGCGCCCACGCAGACCGGAGAAGCTCAGGGACCCGAAAGAGACAGTCGGCTGACTCCGGTAATGTGTGCCTCCTCACCCTCTTCCCCACCGCTAACTGCCCTGGTGTTAGATGGTGACTCAGACACAGTGAAGGCCCCTGAGGAGGACAGGCAGCCCAAACAGGTGCATGCAGCGACCAATAATACCGGGACTACACTACTTAATATCTTGCTGACCCCCCAGAGTGGCGGAGACTGTGCCCTGATATGTGACAGGGGGATCCCTACAGACATAAATCATGAACACCCCCTGGCTGAAGTGGGAAGTAGAAAGGATGAGGGGGCCACAGCAAACAAGGAACACCAGATGCATATACAGAAATGAGGGGAGGAAGATGGCTGACCCCCTCACAATCACAACAGGGAAGAGAAATAGAGGCGAGGGAGAGGAGAAAGCTTGCAGAAATGGAGTCCCCAGAGTGGGAGCTGGAGAGGGCCGCCCAATCCTCAATCAGTGAGAGGACTGTTCCATCTGCCAAAGACCTCTTACCCCCCGATCACCTGACAATGCCCACAGTACCAGGGAGTCAGGGGATATGGGATGACCTTAGGTTGCGGATACAGGCCATCCCCACCAGGGAAGAAATGGAAGGCTTTATTGCACGGATGGAGGCCTCCTTTAAAGCTGAATCCTCTGAACTTAAAGGGGAAGTCACTAATCTCAGTCTAAGAGTGGCTTCTACTGAATCGTCCTCTCAAAACATAAATAAGAGACTTAAAATTCTAGAGGATACTGTGTATACACAAGCCTCCCATTTGGAAAGGATGTTAGACTCCATGGAAGATCTGGAGAACCGAGAGAGGAGGAACAACATTAGAATTAGAGGGCTCCCAGAGAGTGTCGGACCCAGGGATCTTGACAACGCCCTCAAAATCATCTTCAACTCTATCAGAGAAGTACCGTCAGACTCGATTTTGGAGTTCGATAGGGCGCATAGGTCCCTAGGGCCCCCACCCTTGGCAGGAGATAGGCCCAGAGATGTGGTGTGCAGGATCCATAAATATAGAATAAAAGAGGCCATCTTTACCAAAGCTCGGGCCAAGGGACAGGTGCGGTTTCAGGACTATTCTCTTCAACTATTGGCGGACTTATCGAGACGTACATTGCAAAAAAGAAGAGCGTTTCGCCCTCTCCTAGAAGCCCTAAGAGAGCGGGACATTTCCTACACTTGAGGCTTTCCGTTCCGTCTTCAGGTGCGGAGAGAAGGAGTGACCTATTATGTCACACACCCAAAAGGAGTCCCGGAATTCGCATCAGCACTGGGACTTCCCTCGGTTTACATTGCAATGGAAGAATGGCCGGGGTACACAGACCATCTATACTGGTCGCCAACTGCCCCGGAGCCGTGGAGAGAAAGGCGAAGGAGGGGTAGAGGGGCGTCACAGAGAAGGAGGAATAGGGGGCGGAGAGAGGAATCGATGGGCGAAGGTTGAAGACCCCTCTTCCCTCCTCTGTTTATGTTGATCCTTTGCCTAATCTCTGTTCTTTTCACAAGCAGCTTTTCAGATGAGACCGACCATATTGTTCGCCCAGTCGAACCAAGGCAAACATATAAAAGGGTTGCATCTACTGGTAATTAATTAGCTCACTTTAAAGCAATGTTTTGTAAGTTTTCAATCTGCGCACTGACTCAGATGTTTAAGTTGCACTTGATTGTAGACCTGGAAGGTTCTCTTGGTTACATGTTAATTTTGTATACTATTAATGATAAGGTTTTCCTGCAACACTTTCTGAGAGGGTTTAGCCCGAGGCAGTGGAGACACCCCAAAATAGACAGGTTACACCCCACCGGGATAAAGTCACCTGATTTCAGGGAAGACAAGTCGTGTAGACTACCCTAAACCGCTATCCCAGATTATTTTGGGTACTTTTTTCTCTTACTGTCTTGCTTCTCCCCCTTTTCCTCTAATCTCTGCTTATCTTTTCTTCCGCCCTTAACTCCGGGTATCTTAGTTCTCTTTCTCTACCTTTTTTCTACCTATCTTTTTCCCCCTCCCCTGCTTCCTTACATCTCCCCCTCTGTCTCCTTGTCGGCCATGTCATCAGTAAAAATCTGCTCGTTTAATGTACGGGGATTTAACACCCCTCAAAAGAGGTCTCAGATACTATACTACGCCCACAAGCAGAAGTGCCGGATTCTGATGCTTCAGGAGACCCATTTTAAATCTGGACATGTCCCAAGCCTTCGTAATAGATACTTCTCAGTCTGGCACCACAGTACCAACCCAGATGCGAGAACGAAAGGGGTGTCCATTGCGGTACACAAGTCACTGCCTCACGAGATCCTAGATGCTTGCGTAGACCCTCAGGGTCGTTATGTATTCCTTAAGATGAGAATTGCTGGATCCCTACTAACTATTGCTAACTGGTATTTACCCAATAGATTTCAGACGAAAATGTGTAGATCGTATCTAACGCGCCTGACGGAGTTCGCAGAGGGATCAGTCATCATCGGAGGAGACCTTAATTTCACCTAGACCCGGCAGCTGACTCATCCTCTGGTAAGAGATCTATTCCACACAAAAAACTTACATCCCTGAAAGGGTTCCTTCACACTCTGAGACTCATTGACATTTGCAGGATTTTGAATCCCCAGGGGAGAGACTTTACATATTTTTCTCCTACACACAATTCCTATAGTAGAATTGACTTATTTTTCATGAGTCATAACCTTCTATCTTGGAGCCCAGAGGCGACTATAGGAGATATCTTAATCTCTGATCATGCCCCTATTTTCTTGTCCCTTACACTTCCTGACATCAGTAGAAGACCTTGGACTTGGAGGCTGAATGACCATTTATTGAAGGACGAGCTGTGTATGTCGGAGGTGAGAGAGACTATACCATCCTTCGGTCGAGATCATGCTTTGGACCCAACACCTCCTCCCACCAAATGGGAAACTTTAAAATGTGTCTTGAGGGGGGTCTTTATAAAGCATGGTACTCGTCTGAAGAAAAATAATGCAGAAAAAGTAGAAGACCTCCTTACTCAGATACATACATTAGAAACCTTGCACAAGCAGAACCTATCGAGACAGACATTGGTTGACCTGACGTTAAGGAAGAAAGAACTAAAAGACTTACTGGACCAAAAGTACCGTAGATACACGGAGAAAACTAGGAGCTATTTCTACTCAAACTCTGACAAATGTGGGAGACCCCTGGCCCGATTGCTCCATCCTCGTCTAAACCCGCCTTTTGTTCCATGTATCCAAACCAATAAAGGTGGGCGAACTTTTTTCCCAACCGAAATTTTAGAGGAATTATTATTGTGACCTCTACAATATTCGGGGACACTTCTCAGACCTCTCGCCCTCGGAATTGTCAGATAGGACCAGGGTATATATTAACCAGACGGCAATTCCATCATTGGCTAAGGAGAGCACTGCGATGTTAGAAGAAGATATTACTGAAGAAGAACTGATGCAGGTTATCCAGTCCACCCCATCGGGGAAATGCCCGGCCCAGACGGGTTTTTTGCCTAATTTTTACAAACAGCTTAAGTCCCAGCTGGCCCCAGTGATGTTGACGGCCTTTAATGCAGTATTACGGGGATCAGATTTTGTGCCTCAATCCTTGGAAGCCCATATCAGCGTCATTCCCAAACCGGGGAAAGATCCATCTTTGGTATCGAATTACAGGCCAATTTCGTTATTAAACGTGGATGTTAAACTTTTTTCTAAACTATTAGCGGATCGCTTAGCTCCGTTCCTCCCTTCTGTGATCAACTCAGACCAGGTGGGCTTTGTCAGGGGCCGGGAAGCAAGGGATAACACCATCAGAACCCTGCTCCTCATAGGTAAGGCCAAGAGCAGCTTGCTTCCACTAGGCCTAATATCAGTGGACGCTGAAAAGGCCTTTGACAGAGTCCACTGGGGTTTTATGAGGGAGGCGCTGATTCAACTTGGTTTGGGGCCTCGGTTCTTACACGGAATCTTGTCCTTATACTCCTCCCCTTCTGCCAAGGTAAGGATAGGTGGAGCCTTATCTTCTTCGTTCCAAATAACAAATGGTACCAGGCAGGGATGTCCTCTGTCACCCCTACTGTACATTATAGTAATGGAACATCTAGCCACAGCACTCAGAGCCAATGTTGACGTCAGTGGGATTAGGCTGGGACAGAGCCACCACAAAATAGCCCTATTCGCTGACGATCTCCTAATCTATGTCTCGCAGCCCCTGATCTCCATCCCTTCTATTTTGAAAGAGCTTGAGCGGTTTGGACAGTTGAGCAACTTTAAAGTTAATTGTTCCAAGACTGAGGCACTTAATGTCTCACTGTCTGATGACTTGGTTTCTCGCTTGTCTAGACAGTTCCCGTTCAAATGGAAGATGGAGGCCATTAAGTATTTGGGAGTTCTTATACCGAGAGATCTTAACCAACTATTTAGTTTGAACTACCAGCCCCTCTTAACTAGTGTAGAGTCGGCATTCACTTCATATAGGCAACTAAAACTAACCTGGTTCGGGAGAATGAACGTAGTCAAAATGGATGTCTTACCCCGACTCCTATATATTTTTCAAACGGTCCCTGTTCAACTTGACAGGAAGTTCTTCTCCAGATTACAATCTCTTATCATCAAATTTATCTGGGGCGGAAAGAGACCTAGATTGCGGATAAATATTCTCTCCTTGCCTAAGTCTAGGGTGGGGCTGGGTTACCCAATTTGCAGACATACTTTCTAGCTTCCTCTCTCGTTAGAGCCCTAGATTGGCAGTACTGTGCATCCTCCAAGAGATGGGTAGAGGTGGAGCAAGACGGTTTGGAAATCCCGCTGAAACATCTGCTCTGGATTCCTTCAGGGGACTTAAAGGACATAGAATCCCTGACAGATATGACCAGGAATACTTTGAATATCTGGCATTCAGTGACAACAGCCCTCAAATTAGATGACAGACTTAGCCCTCTTACCCCCCTTTTTTCCAGTCCATCTTTCCCTCCTGGATTTGGAAAACAGAGGTTTTTGTGTTGGCAGAGTGTGAATGATACCCGAGTAGGCCAGACACTTCCTGACGGCAATCTGCCCTCGTTAGCAGAACTGCAAGTCAAAGATCCTACTAGGCCACTTAGATGGTTTGAATTTTTCCAGTACAGATCATACTTACACTCAGCTGACCACTCCTGCAGGGTGAGATTGACGCCCAATTTAATGGAAAAGCTGTTCCAGTTGGATTCTCCCCCGAGACGTAAAATATCGGCTTTGTACCAGACTTTGGGATCCCTGAGAAATCAGGGCACACTATACTTTCAGCGTGCTTGGGAGAGGGAACTGGAAAAAAACATGAGATAGCGATTGGCAGAAATGCTTTTTGTTCACTCACAAATTAGCAAATACTTGTATTGCACAAGAAAGAAGCTATAAGCTGCTCACCAGATGGTACTTATGTCCGGCTACCCTTCGGAGCATGTTCCCTGATACCCCTGACACTTGTTGGCGCTGCGGAGAAGAGACAGGCACGATGCTACATATTTGGTGGAGTTGTAGGGAAATCCAGCGGTTCTGGTCGGAGGTATTTAATGCATACACCAGGGTAACGGGTAAACATGCTGAATGCTGCCCTGAAACAGCACTGCTGTCCATCTTTCCAGGTCCTATTGGGCTTCATAAGAGGAATATCCTCCGCTTTTGTGTCTCGGCTGCACGCGCTGTGATTCCGAGGTTCTGGAAAACACCCCGGGTTCCGTCTTTGCTTGATTGGCTCAGAGAAATGATGGTCATCTTTCGAATGGAGGAACTAGCAGCCGAGGCATCGGGACCTCGTGATAAATTTTCAGTGATCTGGTTTGAATGGATTCTTTTCCAGGATTCCGCTGACTTTCAGAGTATCTTTGCTGAAGTAGACAAGGTAGACTGTCCTCTGGCCGTCGGGGAGATAGAGTGACCCATTACCTCTCCTTTTCCTCAGCAATATCCTCCCCAGTATCCGGATCCAATCATCCAAGCATAGTCGCTTTCTTCCTTCCTTTCCCTTCTCTCTTATTCACCTCCCTGCTTTTTCTTTCCCCTTCTCTTCTATTACATTAATTTTTTTTTTTTTTTTTTGTAGATTAGTATTATCTCTCTCAGCTCACCTTCCCTGAGCTTTAGATGACTCCTAAATAGTAGTATTGGTATATAATTGTGAGTCACTCTTTTGATAATGGGGTCTCCACTTGGTGTCCCAGATTTTAGGCGAGTATATTTGAGACTCGTTAATGCAGGATTTTACGGACGCAGCAATAAGGCAATAGGAGATTGTCTAATGTATAGCATATTGCATTCGGGGAACATGATGGAATTGGAGAAATAGACATGAAACGTTGGTGAGGCCCCCTTCCGCCTCCTGGATAGACGATTCCAACTCCCAAAATAAAAAGAAAAAAAGGAATTAGTTTTTTTTTTTTTTAGATCTCCAATTTAAGATTTAGATGAAGATACATCAGGGGAGGGAATAAGTTGATAAGGAGAGTTGATTATGATCTGCTCCTTTATTCAATGTTATTGTTGGGACTTTTTATTGTGTATGTTTTTGTTTTTTGTTTGTGTATATGTATGTACGCCTTTGTAATGTTTCTTAAAAATTAATAAAAAAGAGATTAACCATAAAATGCCAGTCACTAAAGGAAAAGTGTTTAAAAAGCCTGTTACCAAACCATCCAGTCTTCAGCCTAGTACTTCTGCAAAATCAGCTGGTCTGGCCATGGGATCTAGTGTCGATGAGTAAGGTTCGTGACTATAAAAAGGAAAAATACTACTGCGGATCCTTTTACAAAAGTTAAAATCCGCCTCCCTGATACCAATCATTGTCTCCCTCGCCAGCTGCATAGTACATAGAGCTTATTGCAGCGCTGGCCGCTTTGCCCCGCCTCTTGCGGTGGCATCATCACCTTTCCCCGCCCTGCTCCATGGTTAACATGGAGCAGGGCGGGGAAGGCCGGTGATGTCACAGCAGGAGGCTGGCCGCCCTGCATCCTGCAGTGACATCACCGCAGGAGGCGGGGCAAAGCTGCCAGCCCTGCAATAAGCTCTGTGTACTATGCAGCTGGCGAGGGAGACAATGATTGGCATCAGGGAGGCGGCGGTGGGCGGATTAAACATACAGGGGGTGTGAAACTGCCCTTTGGCTCAAGCGACAATCCACCTCCTATTTGGCTCCACTATGTAAGTTTTCAAAGTGTATTATCTCGGGGTACAGGGAATCTCAAGGGCTGGGGGACCCCTTGCCTGATGCAGCAGACATGCTGCATTCAGTGCTGTAATTAGATCACCATGTATGGTTGGTGACAGGTCCTCTTTAAGATCATAAATGATTTAGATGGTAGATTCCTAATAGTCATTTGTAGGTTGAATAATAGCTTATTTACGTTGGTTAATATTTACGCCCACAACAAGGGCCAATTTACATTTTTTAATAGAGTCCTTTTTTTAGTCAAACAACATCAAGTGACTTCTTCTTTTTCGGAGATTTTAATGCGGTTCCTAACTGTAATCTAGATTCCTCAAATAAAGGTAAAATTTTAAACGTTTCCTTGAATTCTTGGCTTAATCGCGAAGAATTGTATAACACATTCAGATGTATAAACCCAACTTAGATTGAATATACTGACTATTCAAATTCTCATAGTTCATTCTCAAGAATTGACTTGGTACTTTCAGATTTCAACACACTTCAGAAAGTTGAAAATGTCACTATACATCCTAGAATTTGGATGGATCATTCACCTATCACATTTCACATTTTTACTAATAATCAAGTCAATAGATCTTGGAGGGCAAATTTCTTATTATTTTCCCATCCTGAATATAGCCAAAAAATTCATGATGATTTGATAAATGATTATAAAGAAAATGATGGAGATGACGTCTCACTTTCTACATTGTGGCAAGCCCATAAAGCCGTCATCAGAGGGTCTTTAATCCAACTCAATGCCAAACTTGAAAAAACTGAGGATATTGTAAAGAAAATTATAGATCTAGAATCCATACAAGCTACTAAACCCAAGGCAAACACTCAAGAACTAAAATTATTAGATCCAAGACAAAAATACTACAGATAAAAGATGGGAATGGCAAAATTGATAAACTTCCTAGGAATATTTCACAAACTTTTGAAGAGTTTTATAGTAATTTATAAAAATGATATCACAGAGAAAAAAACAACCATAGAATCCATTAATCAGTTTCTTGACTATTTAACTCCCTTCTCTATCTACCAAAGAACTAAATTTTCTAAATGCTCCATTTACTGAAGAAGAAATGGTGGCAACTATAAAATCATTAAAATATAACAAATCTCCAGGGCCAGATGGCATCCCTAATGAATACTACAAAAGATTTTCCTTGATATTAGCACCATATTTAATGACTCTTATAAATGAAATTTCATTAGGTTTTAACACTCCCAAATGAGATGCAGGAAGCTGCTATTTCAGTCTTATATAAGGGAAAAGGGGATAGGGATTCTGTTGGGAACTGTAGACCTATATCATTATTAAACTCAGATTTTTAAAAATTCTAACTAAGGCTTTAGCTCTTAGGTTACAAAACATCATGCCTTATACATAAAGACCAGGCGAGATTTATAAAAAAAACACAGGAGCAGAAGATGCAACGAGGAGAACCCTTAATTTCCTACTCAAATAAGACCAAGACACCAACATTATTTATAGCAATTGATGCAGAAAAAACGTTTGACCGAGTCAAGTGGACCTTTTTGAGACCTTCATGAAATTAGATTTTAGAGGTACGGTAATTGATCTCATTAAAAACTTCTATTCCAATCTGTAAGAACATAAATATCTTCATTAATATTTACTTCAAATACTGGGTATAGTTATTAAAGTAATAATATATTATTTTATTCGTATATACTTATTGCTGACATGGACTGTACACGTGGTATGTCCATACATAGCTGCAATATATACAGGCTATACATATAAGAGATTGCATCATCCTAGAAGTGTCTAGAAGTATCCATGTATAGTAATAATGTATGCCGCTGTCACTCAATAAGAAGGAGCCATAACATGGGTGGGGGCGCTCCCTCCGGGGGGGACTCTCATTATACTCGAGACTGTCCATCGAAGAGAACGGAACAGAACCATCATGCCGGATAAGAACCGATCAGAAGTCTTGGAGAGATGGACACCCAAAGACCAGTTGACAGAAGCAAGTATGATACAGACTTAAAAGATAAATGGACTATTTTCCTATAACTACCTGAATAGGTTACTTTACTGTCATACCTTTATTATTGGGTCATTTTGACCAATAAAAGCCAACAAGAGATTTTTATATACTTTTCCGTCTTTTCTCAATAATTCGCACTTGATGATAATTATACACATATAGCGGTATTTAACATTGGCGAGCCTCCAGTCGCCTCTGATGTGATTTTTTGACGGACATTCTTGTTTTTTCCGTTTCATTTTTTTTTTTCTCTCTTCTCTTGTGCTATTTTTGGTCATAGTCCTTCAATTGTACAAAGGGGGGAAGAGTGTTGGTTTGTTTATACAACTGTTTGTACAATTCAAGACTTTGACAAGTGGCAAGACCGTCATAAATCTTCAGAGCAAGGAACCAAGTAAAGAAGTGTGAGTTCTGTTTGGAACTGCAACAGCGAAATCGGATGAGTTTTTTAATCTTCTGAAGTAAGGACTATATGTGTAAACGTGCGGTGTTTTAAAGAGTGAGGAAGAGACGAATACAAGTGCCAGAAGTAAAGCGTGTCTGCAAGAAGTCAGAGAAGTGACGAGCAGGATCCTTTTTAAGGTAAGACAATGGATCTAATAATTTCATATGCAAAGCATAGTGACTTAGTTTTTAGTTCTGTAGATAGTCTTGATTTACCAAACATATGGCTAAAATTATATGCAGAATGTCAATCTGCAAATGTAACATTAGATTCACGAGTAATGTCTTTAAAGAAAGATAAGGGTAAGATACGCAACATTTTAAAAATGGTTAATGTGTTTCATGATTTTGTAACATTGAAATCACAGGATAGTGAATGTGATAAGGTCACTACAGAGGTCATTCCCCAAGATGGCGAACGCCATTTGACTAATGACCATGTGCTCAGTGTAGATGACCTTCAAGATGAGACAGGAACAGACGTGGTAGAAGGGGGAGGAAACAAGGGAGAAAATGAGGAAGTTAGGCAAGTGGGAGGAGTCAGCTTAACTAACGTAGAAAATGAAGTGGGAGTAGCCAAAGGAGGAGGAGTAGAAAATGAGATAGGAGGAGCCACAGAAGGAGACGTAGCACAGGAAAGTGGTGAAGGTCAGTCACTAAAAATAGACAAAATACTTCAGCTTAAAATTAGAAAGAATCTGCTGAAGTTAAGTAAAATGATTCCCATGTATGACCCTGGCCTTCACGTAGCTAGAAATTCAGAGGTATTCGAGAATTTTGCTGAAAAATATAGTCTTTCCAATGATGAGAAAAACCAATTGTTCATAATGTGGTTACCTGATTTATTTCTAAGGAGACTTGAGTTAAGAAATTCATCTCATGTTTCTCAATCACATGAGGGCTCAGATGTTTGTAGATTGAAAGATCTCATCTTTTGCCAAACAAAAGAAAGTCCAGATCTGAAGATATTAAGAACTTTACAAATTGGGCAAAAAGAATGTACATATAATTTTTTGTCAATATATAAACGTGTTTATCATGCTGTGGTTGGGAATGATAATCAGAGAAATATCATTCAAGACTTTATAGGTAAATTTAAATTTCTACCCCCCAGAATACGTGTTCTGGCGTCACAAAGATCAAATCTCTATGAATGTACAAAATTGTTGGATGCTGGCAGGAAATGTCAGGACAGGAAATATTATGTAAAATCAAACAAATCAGAAAGATGTAACAAAATGGTTTCTTCTTTTTCAAATCTGTCCAAACCATATGGTTTTCATGACAAAATGTATGAAATACGTAGGAAAATTCATATTTCTTATAATTACTATAATGTGATCCTGTCGTTAAATCATTCTTCACAGGAGTTAATTAATAATCATTTTGACACTCCAAAATGTCAGAATGCCAGACTTGGTGGTCCCCCACTGCTTGCCCATTTTAAAAATAGGACAGGGGAATCATGTTTCTCTCTGGCCTGAGTAGAAAAAGTCCATTAGTTTTAAGTATATGTAAATTGATTAGTATACTTGAAATATATATGTATGTATATATATATGCTCGCATGTATTACTCAATATTATGAGTAAAGTTATGAAATTGTATACATGATCATAATAATGAAAGATTACATTTAAATTCATTAGTATATTGTTCCCCTAATGCAAGTAAAGTTGACAGGATTGATGTAGGACAGCAAATGGCAGAGGAAGCACCATGGAAAGAATCTCATTCATTTAACCTTTTGGACAAAAGGAAAACATGAGATCACTTAGGGTTTAAAATGTTGAATTTATATACATATATATATGTATGATATATACATATATGAATATGCTTCCCTCTGGTTAAAATAAAAATAAAGTAGGATAGAAAATGTTAAACTTTCATGTATAGGTATATATATACATAAATATATATATATATATATATATAGAAGTATTTTTTCCTCTGTTTCATGGAAAATAATAATTAGAAGTTTATTATAATCAATATATATGATTATGTAAAAATGGTGTTATTTGTTATTAATATTATTTTTATCTTTTCAAGAAGTTCAAGTCAAGATGGTGGAACATGTATCCCCTCCTTATAAAAATTAATAATATTTTTATTTTTAAACGGGAAAGGATGAGTATATTTCAACTATTAACATTGAGGTTTTGCATAATGCATTAACTAATAGTGTGCTGTGTGCTGTGACATTAACCTCTTCCATGCCATCTTATCAATAAGACATTGACAGCTGTTACGCCCGATCAGACGAAGCTGTCATCTTCACAATTCTTTAGGGTAAAATTACAACCTTGTGTCTTAGATAGATAACTTACATGTGTGTCTGTCTATATACCGGTATATGTTAAAGTTATATGTTTTTAAAGGAAAATTCAAAAGTAACAATTTGTTCAAGATGCATCTAAAATTAGTTAATTGCTCTCAGAGGAAAAAATGGTTTTGTAGTCATGACTTGTGTCAAAGCCTTTGTTATATGTAATGTTTAGTGAAAAGTGTCTTTGCTAAAAACACAGGAATGTATGTGAGCAGAATAGCTGTCACAGCTCGAATGTGTGTGTGTGAGTGTGAGGCCTCTCGAGTGACTGACGTATGCAGATAAAGCCAGAAAAGATGAGTCTATGTAAAAAGTTGGGTTTTAAAAAAAAAAAAAAAAAAAATGACTTACAGTAAATACATTTTCATATTTGAGATAATTAAGTAAACACATCAAGATAATTCATTCACATTATTAGAATAATTATTTGATATGTCTTACATTTATAGGACTTTATATTTTTTTAATGGATCCAGTCATAAATAAACATTTTCTTTTTAAAATTATGGTTTAAATTAAACACAAGTAGGTGAATATTTTGTTTTCACACAGATACATGATATAAGGCTGATACTGGAAATGTATCCAAAGGTTTAACAAATAATTATCTTTAATTTGATTTTATATAAGAATGTTTTCATGAAGTCATATCTCATGATATGAAAAAAATAGATGATTAAAAATAATGACATTATAACATCTGGGTAATACATTATTACATCTACATTATTAATATATTTTCCACAATTTGATAAATAAGGAATATCAGTAAGATACAAGGATATATTAGAGATAATAATATGAAATTATATTATTATAACAATATCTTAAATATATGTTTAGTAAAAAGGTATTAGGGAAATTATTAAATTATTTTGGTAATTCAATATTGGGGCAGAGGTGTGATCAGAAATGTATGAATACATTAAGGGTATACATTATCAATACTATAAATCTGTCAATCATACAAAGGCCCTATCTTATTTTAATTCTATTTTATTTTGACTTTTAATTTTTATCATTCTTTTTATCAATTTTTATTGATCACAATTTTAATTTTTCCATTTTATTATCATTTTGATTGTTGTTTTATTTTTTCATCTTTATTCATTTTTGAATATGCCTATTTTTAATATGAATATTTTTATCATTTTACATTGACTTATTTTCATTTTTATTTTGAAAACTTCCATTTTTGTCATTATGAATATTTTTATTATGAATTTTTAATTAGATTTTTATTAAGTTTTGACATTTAAATCAAAATTTCATAATATTTTTCAATTAAGAAGAACATATAAACATTTTAAGAGAGTAATGTTTATTATAACAATAATGACAATATTATATTATTTGAAATGAGAAGGTTATTCATATATACAAAGAGGGAAAGTTTATTTCATTATGGAAATTATTTCATTTAATGGTATAATCTATTAATTTATTTTAATTCATGGTTATACATTATTGATATTGTTAGTTTAATATATATAGAATATATATATATCCAAATGGAGAAAACAAATATATACATAAATATGTTTAAATTATAAAATTTGGGTAATAACAAAGATTCTAAGATACACATATACATATGTATGTTCAAATGAGAAAATATATATATAAACATGTTTAAATGGGTAATGTTTAAATAAAAATGTAAATTTGACATATCAAAACATACTGACACCTACAGGTTGAAAGGGGGAATTACACCCATTACATAAGTCATAGTAAATGAAACACATGATTAATAATGTATTATTATATAGTATTGTATTATTATTCTGAACATCAATTATATTTATATTTTGATTATGATATGAGATATTCATATTTTGGTAATAATTATATGATAGACTCATATTTTGATAGTAATTATATGAGAATTATTGATTGCTATGGTACGCTATGATATCATAGGTTAGGAAAATTGCCAACTTTTGGTATAGAATAGGGAAAGAAGAACTTCATTCAAGATTCCAGAATAATAGTAAAGACTGTTCCATTTTAATAAAGAAAGACTTTATATTCTTTCTATAACAATTGACTTTTAAAAGTTGCAAGAAGAAAATCACAATCCAGGATTGCAGAGGATGATGATGACCCCACAATGCCAAAGGGGTTGTGCCGATTCCAAGGTTTGTTGTGATCCAGTGTAAAGCTTCACTACACTGATCCATTGTGTGACCTATTCTGTGCATTAAGGACTGTTCTGTGAATGGTTACCGGCTATCAACATTAACTCTTGCTATGCTGACCAAAGACGTCACCTGATCCAGAAGTGATAAGAGGCAGCGCGGAGGATTCCGGAAGTGACCAGAGTAAGTCCAGCCAACACTGCACAGGTCACATCACAGACATTGCTTTCCTATCAAATGAATGCTAATAAAAATATGGACTTTATAACAAAACTGTGCAATATCTATATGCAATAACTCCTTTCAAAAGCGTTATTATCAAAGAGACTTTGTTTATATTGGAGAGAATCATCAGATGAAGAAGAGAAGACGCCGAGTGACCACAGACCCGATTGCTTCAAGTAGAACAGGAAAGTATAATTACAATAATGGTTTTACAGTTCATGGCTTACCATAACATGACTCCATATTATATTACTGATTATATTACTGATTATACTACTGAAGTAAGATAATTATTGAAATGTCAATGATCATTATTATTGATATATTATCATTACTATTAATTTTACTATATTATCATGGATTTATATGGATATTATGAACCCTAAATAAAGAGAATTTTGTTTACGTACCGTAAATTCTTTTTTCTTGAATCATCAATGGGAGACCCAGACAATGGGGTTTAGGGCACTGCCCTCCGGAGGCCACACTAGGTACTACAAGTTTGTAGACACCGCCCCCTCCGCTTATAAACCCCTACCGCAGGGAATATCCTCAGTTTGGTCCATAAGCTGCGAGGAGACAACATAAACCACACCCGAAACATCGGGAAAGCAACCGTGCACCGACGGTCCAACAACCCGGAATAAACTGTCCCAACTGGGAACAGGTCAAATGCAAAACATCCAACGGAACAACTGGGTGGGTGCTGGGTCTCCCATTGATGATTCAAGAAAAAAGAATTTACGGTACGTAAACAAAATTCTCTTTTTTCTGATCATCATAATGGGAGACCCAGACAATGGGGATGTCCTAAAGCAAAACCCCAGGGCGGGAAGAGTTCCTCAAAAAGACGTTGAGATATACGGTCCCCTCAAAGGTGGGCAACCGCCGCCTGGAGGACCCGCCTGCCCAAACTTGCATCCGCAGAGGCATGGGCATGCACCATATAGTGCTTAGAGAAAGTGTGCAGGCTGGACCAAGTGGCCGCCTGACACACCTGTAATGCAGAAGCGCGATGTCGCAAAGCCCAGGAGGCACCGACAGCTCTGGTCGAGTGCGCCTTCAAGCCCACCGGGAGAGGCAAACCAGAAGAACGGTAGGCCTCTTGAATGGGTGCCTTGATCCATCTGGCCAAGGTCGATTTTGACGCCGCGGACCCCTTACAGCGACCTGCCGTCAGTACGAACAAGGAGTCCGAACTCCGGAAGGAGGCCATCCTGGACACATAAATGCGTACAGCCCGTACGAGGTCCAGAGTATGGAGGTCGCGCTCAACCTGATGAACAGGGGCAGGACAGAATGATGGAAGAACAATCTCCTGGTTCAAGTGAAAAGTGGAAACCACCTTTGGCAAGAATTCTGCCCGCGGGCGCAACACCACCTTGTCTTGGTGAACCACCAGAAAGGGTGACTTGCACGATAGTGCAGCCAATTCAGAGACCCGTCTCAGAGACGTAATTGCCACCAGAAAGACCACTTTCTGTGACAGACAAGAGAGGGAAACTTCTCTCAGTGGCTCAAAAGGCGGTTTCTGTAGAGCCGCCAGGACCATGTTGAGATCCCACGGGTCCAGCGGTCGCCTATACGGCGGGACCACCCGAGACACCCCCTGGAGAAATTGACGAACCTTTGGAAGGAGAGCCAAGCGCCTGTCAAACAGTACAGACAGCGCTGATACCTGACCCTTCAGGGAACTGAGGGATAGGCCCAACTCCAAGCCCGACTGCAAAAAAGCCAACAGGGTCAGGATCGACAACGGCCAAGGTGAACGTCCACCAGAGGCACACCAGGTGAAAAAGATTTTCCACGTTCTGTGGTATATCTTCCGTGATACGGGCCGTCTAGCTCGATTCATAGTGGCAACCACCGTAGGAGAAAATCCTCTGGACGTTAGAAGCCAGGCCTCAAGAGCCATGCAGTCAATCTGAGAGCCCTGGAATTGAGGCGGAAGAAGAGGCCTTGCGCGAGTAGATCTGCGCGGTCTGGAAGAGCCCACCGATTCCCGCCTGACAGTTGCCACAGATCCGGATACCAGGACCTCCTGGGCCAATCCGGAGCCACTAGAATGGCTGTGCGGCATTCCGTCCTGATTTTCCACAGAACCTTGGGAATCAGTGCCAGAGGTGGGAAAACATATGGTAGTTGGAAGCTGGACCAACGCAGGATCAGAGCATCTGCCCCCAGAGACTGAGGGTCCCACGATCTCGCCATGTATTGTGGCACCTGATGATTCAGCCGGGAGGCCATCAGATCCACGTCCGGGGTGCCCCATCTGTTGCAGATGTCCCGGAAGACGTCCGGATGAAGAGACCATTCTCCGGCGTCCATCCCCTGTCGGCTCAGGTAATCGGCTTCCCAATTCTCGACACCTGGGATGTAAACTGCGGAGATCAAGCAGTTGTTGTCTTCCACCCATGATAGAATGCGGTGGACTTCCGCTAGGGCCTGTGCACTCCTGGTTCCTCCCTGATGATTTATATAGGCGACGGCTGTCGCATTGTCGGACTGAACCCGAATGGGCTGTCCTGACAGGAACACCCGAAAAGCCAGGAGTGCTAGATAGACCGCCCTGAGCTCCAGCACGTTGATCTGCAACATCGACTCCGACCGTGTCCAGAGGCCTTGAGCCCTGTGGTGTAAGAACACCGCCCCCCAGCCCTTTAGACTGGCGTCGGTGGTCACCACTAACCATGACGGTTTTAGGAAGGATCGGCCCCGTGACAGGTGACTTGGCTGGAGCCACCACTGCAGAGAATCCCTGGTCGTCTGGGAAAGAACCACCAGCTGATTCAAAGAGGACGTCCTCTTGTCCCACCTCTGGAGAATTTCCAGTTGCAGAGGACGGAGGCGAAACTGTGCAAAAGGCACCGCCTCTATTGCTGCCACCATGCGCCCCACCAGCTTCATCAAGACCCGCAGGGATGAGTGCGGTGACAGGAGGAGATCGTGTACTCCTGATTGGATGGCCAGCTGTTTGGCTCGCGGCAGAGACACCAGAGCAGAGTCCGTGTGGAAATCCATGCCCAGATACGTCAGTGACTGGGTTGGGACCAGGGTGGATTTCTGGATATTGAGAAGCCACCCAAACCATTCCAGAGACTGCATGGTCACCTCCAGGCTTCGCTGACACAGGTGTTCCGATGGCGCTCTGACCAGCAGGTCGTCTAGATAAGGTATGACGGCGTGACCCTGTGCATGCAGGAGAGCCATCATCGAGGCCATCACTTTCGTGAACACCCGCGGTGCCGAGGCCAACCCGAAAGGCAGTGCCACGAATTGGAAGTGTTCTTCCCCCACTGCGAATCTCAACCATCGCTGATGAGCCGATGCAATGGGCACGTGAAGGTAAGCGTCTCGGATATCTATGGACGCTAGGAAGTCTCCCTGCGACACAGCCGCGATCACGGAACGCAGGGATTCCATGCGGAACTTCCGAACCAACACGTGACGGTTGAACAACTTGAGGTCCAGAACCGGGCGGAAGGAGCCGTCCTTCTTTGGGACGATAAAGAGGTTGGAGTAAAAACCCCTGAACCTCTCCCCAGTGGGCACTGGAACCACTACCCCATCTCTGCGTAGTCCCTCCAACACCAGGTAAAAAGCCTGAGCCTTTTCTGGAGATGGAACAGACCGATGGAATCGGTGTGCGGGCTGTGACGACAGCTCTATCCTGTAACCTCGCGAGACTACGTCTCTGACCCACTGATCCTGAATGCGGAGACGCCATCTGTCCTGAAATCGGGACAGACGACCCCCCACCTGTGGGGAGGCAGGAAGAGAGAGCGAGTCATGCGGAAGCGGGTTTGGGGGTGGCAGCTGTTGCCCCCGCCGGCTTCTTCTGGCGACCCTTGGGGCGCCACTGAGTAGAAGGCTTGCCCCCACGGTCCGCGCGAGCGGAAGATGCTGAAGGCTGCGAGCTGGAGCTAAAGGACCACTGCTTAGGGTTCCTTTTCACGGTATACCGTGGCTTAGGTTTGTTTTGTGGTATCTTGGACTCCGCAGAATCCTTGATCAGCTTGTCCAGCTCGGTACCAAAAAGCCTGTCACCAGAGAATGGAAGATTCTGCAGAATCTTCTTTGACGTGGCATCTGAGTCCCATAGACGCAGCCACAACAACCTGCGGATCGCTATAGCATTGGCCGAGGCCACAGCAGAGCGGGTGGCAGTCTCTAAGGACGCCGTCCTGGCATAATCCGCATAGGCTCTTGCCCTGTCGGTAAGTGCCAGAACCTCTGAACTGGACCCTGCCAGGTCAGCAATACCATCCAGGCAGGATGTGATCGCCTGCAAGGTCCAGACCGCAGCAAAATTAGGGGCAAAAGAAGACCCTACAGCCTCATAAGACTTGGCGAGTTGTTCGACCTGTCTGTCTGTTGCGTCCTTCAATGAGGAGCTATCAGAGGCAGAGAAAAGGGAGCGTGCAGCAATCCTGGTCATGGAAGCGTCCACCTTCGGGGACTGCGACCACTCCTGAAGCACCTCCTGTGGAAAGGGGAAGCGAGTGTCCTTAGATTTGCGGACATAGCGCCGCCCAGGGTGAACCCTGGGTGCTCTAACCACCCTTCCAAAATTAGTGTGGTCCATAAAAGAGCCACATGGTCTAGCTTCTGGTTGTAACCATTGATAGACCTCCTTCGGGTGAACGTCCACCTCCTCAGGGGGTGCCACGAGACGTAAAGTCTCGTTGATGGAGGACACCAGATCCTCCACCCCTTCTGGTGGTTCTGACACAGACCCGAGGATTGAACCCCCATCATCCTCGTCACCTTCAGAGTGACGCTCCTCCTCAGAGAGAGTCTGGAGCTCGGGTGAATCGTCACGGCGAGTCCGCTTAAGGGGTCTCACCGTGGAAGACGGAGACACCCGGGGGTAGCTTGAAGGAGCAGCTGGACCTTCCAGCCTCCTTGTTAGTGCCTCCAGGGATTGCGACATGGAGGACAATTGGGATAACATAGATTCATTGATCTTATTCTGTTTGTCCCATGGCCCTGGGATCACCTGAACCTCAGGGTATAGCACCGGAGCTGCTGACTCAGCAGTGTCAGTCCGGGCTTCTGGACGTCCGCAATTATTGCAGGACCCCCAACCAGTGTCCCGTTGCATGTAGCACAGACAGGGGTGGTACTGGCCGCCTTAGCAGCAACCTTCTTTCCTGAGAACATACCCACAGTAGGGGAAAACAAGCCAAAACAGGAGAGAATCACCGGTACACCGGTGGCTTACCGACCGCTTCAAAGCGGTGGGGAAGGGAGCGATGTGTGTGTAGCCTCCGCGAGGGTTATGAACCTGTTCTCCCCGGGAGTGCAGTAAAGCAGTCTCAACAGATCCCAGCCGGGAAGTGAGGGAGAAAGATGGCCGCCGCAGGATAAGCTGAGGGCGGAGCCGAAACACGCGGGAAGCACACACACACGCCCATCGAAGTCACATGGGCTGCTCCACAACTCTCCAGGCAGCCATTACAGTAAAGTAGGCGCCGGAGCCCGCAGCGCGGGAGGTATAAACACAAATACCCAGGCTGCAGACAAAAGTCTGAAGCCCACAGCCGCAGCCCCTGTGGGTACACAGGGCGGTCAGCCAGGGTGACCCCAGCACAGGGTACACCGCCAGAACCGCGGACCCGAGGGTAGCGCGCGGTCTGAGTGACAGGACACCCCAGGTCCAGACACTACCCCCAGGCACACCGGAGACACCAGGGTATCTCAGTGCCTGTCCGGTCTGTAAGCACCATTCAGGGAGGCCTCGGACGGGGGTTTCAGCACCAGTCCGGTCTGTAAGCACCATTTAGGGAGGCCTCGGACTGGGCTGGCTCCAGTCCGGTCTGTAAGCACCATTTAGGGAGGCCTCGGACAGAGCGGAGCTGTGCAAGGCTCCTATCTCCCACTTTCCAGAGCCCCCATGGGGGATGGGAAGGAGTGCGGCAGCGTACCGGGAGAACACCACGTGTCCAGGCACTAGGCCCTCCGGTACCTCAACCTGCGTGTTCCCCGAAGGTGAGCAGGGAGACTGCCGGAGGTCCCCGACGGGACCCTTTTTACCTTGTCTTCATACGCCATCACGTAAGCTGTGAGTATGCAGTGAAGTGCAAGCAAAGCGTGTGATCCTCCGAGCACACTAAGTTTAAAACTGAGGATATTCCCTGCGGTAGGGGTTTATAAGCGGAGGGGGCGGTGTCTACAAACTTGTAGTACCTAGTGTGGCCTCCGGAGGGCAGTGCCCTAAACCCCATTGTCTGGGTCTCCCATTATGATGATCAGAAAATTAATGAATTAATTTTGAGGCATCCAATCAATTAATGTTTGAATTCCTCGAAATAGGGGGAAATGTAAGAACATAAATATCTTCATTAATATTTACTTCAAATACTGGGTATAGTTATCAAAGTAATAATATATTATTTTATTCGTATATACTTATTGCTGACATGGACTGTACACGTGGTATGTCCATACATAGCTGCAATATATACAGGCTATACATATAAGAGATTGCATCATCCTAGAAGTGTCTAGAAGTATCCATGTATAGTAATAATGTATGCCGCTGTCACTCAATAAGAAGGAGCCATAACATGGGTGGGGGCGCTCCCTCCGGGGGGGACTCTCATTATACTCGAGACTGTCCATCGAAGAGAACGGAACAGAACCATCATGCCGGATAAGAACCGATCAGAAGTCTTGGAGAGATGGACACCCAAAGACCAGTTGACAGAAGCAAGTATGATACAGACTTAAAAGATAAATGGACTATTTTCCTATAACTACCTGAATAGGTTACTTTACTGTCATACCTTTATTATTGGGTCATTTTGACCAATAAAAGCCAACAAGAGATTTTTATATACTTTTCCGTCTTTTCTCAATAATTCGCACTTGATGATAATTATACACATATAGCGGTATTTAACACAATCCATCTGCGAGAGTTACAGCAAATGTTTTTTATCAAATAAAATTAGTTTGTCTAATGGCACAGGGCAGGGATGTCCTCTCTCCTCAATATTGTTCAATTTATTAATTGAACCTCTGGCAGAGAGGAATAGGATGGATGGTGGGGTGAGGGGGTGTCCCTGTCAATGACAGACAGTTCAAGATTGACAATATCGATTTGCAGACGATATCCTGCTTTTATTAACTAATCCACTGGACTCAGTTAGGAGGGTACTTGACATTATGGCAGAATTTTCAAATATTTCACTATATAAGATAAATAAAAAAAATACAAACTGATTTTACACCTTAATTTAGATCAGGGCCTTTTGGAAGCATTACAATCAGAAATTGATTTTCAGTAGAATGAGAAGAATATATCTTATCTGGAAATTACATTGATGAAGAATATTCAGGATTGCTCTAATCTTAATGTTTTGAACATTTTTATTGTTGTACAAAAAGACTTAAAACATCTAGCCAAAGTTGAAGATTTTTGGATCGGACGCATAAATTCGTACAAATGGAGCTCCTAAAAATACTTTACATTTTTAGAACTGTTCCTTTGCCAGTTGGAAAAAAGCTTTTGCAGAAGCTTCAGACACAAATTACATCATTTATTTGGGGAAAAACAACAAACCCAGAGTTTCAAAATCTATACTAAGTAAAAGCAAACAAAATGGGGGCTTGGGATTCCCTAATATAGCCAACAATAATGGAATACAAGCGACAGACCAGCTTGGGTAGGACTTGAAGAGGCTCTTTGTTCTAAGACAAATATTGGAGATCTGGTGGTGGCCTGCCTATGTGATTCAAAGAAGCGGCTTCCAAAAGAGGTCACTGCCAGGAATTCAATGTCAATGAGGAGAAAATGTGAGTCTACTTCGAGAAAAATATATGCGGCGGAATCAATTGGATGGATAAAAATTGATTACTCTCTTCTTTTTCGGTGAGGTTGAAACTTGAATCCTGGAAATCTCGGGGAATTTCTAAGATCTCTGATATTCTTATCAATAATTCCTTAAAATCTTTTCAGATCATGAAAGAAGAATTTAATCTGGGGAAACAAGACAAGGCAACCTGGAAGACAATCGATAAACTATTAAGTAAGCCCAGTATTTCTTTTACTTTACCAGGTAATTTCGGAGGAGGATTTGGAATAAAAATTAAAGAAATCTTCAACTACAATCCACAAATATATTCCGTGTGTATAACTTATTGAAGCAAACTACAAACTCCTAACTCGTTGGTACTATACACCGTTAAAATTGCATCTAATAGATCCAGAACATTCCAACAAATGCTGGAGAAATTGTGACAAAATTGGAAATTTATGTCACATTTTTTGGTATTGCAAAAGTATTCAAAAATTCTGGAAACATGTCCAAACACTAGTAACTTTTATTTCAAAATTTAATATAAAATTGACACTAGAGTTATCCCTCCTTTTCTTTAACATGGAAATAATTCATAAACTGTTTCAACCTATAATTACTCATATACTATTGGTTTCCAGTAATCTTATTGCCGCAAGATGGAAAAGTGAAGAGATGCCAACTATACAGGAAGTTATAAACATGGTCACACTACAGAAATCTCTAGAATATTGTTTTGCTTTAAAAATAATAGACAAGATAAGTATCATTTTAAGTGGGATCCTTGGACAGATGTTGACGATCAACATGTTATAGTTTCCCATTGACATTGAGGCATCTTTATAAACATACTCGTTGATTGAAATTCTAAGACTAGGTGGAGATTTAGTCTACTAAATATCTGTTGCTCTCTGCATCCTGATGGTATATATTACATAACTTTATCTGTTACTCATGTCATTGATAGTTATAATTTGTAAATTTGTATTATATTTTGCTTGATGTTGTTTTTGATTTTTGTTTCCTTAACAATGACCAATACCAAAGTTAAAATTAAGGATGTATAACGACAATTGGTCATTAATTATATAAGAGTTGTCAATTTTGGCTTTTTCACCTTTTGAAATAAACTTTGGTGTGTCTAAATTTAAGATTACTTTATACATTGATTGCATATTTAAGATTTGTAAAATCTCATTAAAAATGATTTGACATGAATAGTTTCTCAAGGCTCAGTGTATATTGATGCAGGGTATGACCGTCTATACAATTAGATGCAATGTATTGTTAGATGTATTCATATCTATATCCTCAAGGTTTGTAGCCCTTATAGACAGAGGATTGGACTGTAAACATCTGGGACATAAGAGATAACCGACAGCTGGATATTCAGTCAACAACCTGACTGCCGCTGTGATGATGTCACCATTCTCCCTTGCAGCAGAATCCACATTATGACATCACAAAACCCCTAGTTCTATGTGTTCCAGTACCCAGACAAATCACTGCCATTTCGTCAGTAGAGACTGACAGTGCAGTCAATACTGTTTGGCTCTTGTGGAGCGACCTATCACTTGTGCTATTATTTCGTTTTCCATTTGTGGATTGATTTGTGGGACTTTTTGTCCGGTGAGTTCTGCGTCTAGCGCAGTGCTTTAAGATCTGCACTTATTGTGGACGGTGGAGAACTTCTACACTAAACACCTCTGGTAAGTGAGAAACCATGTGTTATCGGAAACTGGTGAATCTGTTCACTGACATCTATAGATGGTGGAATAGGCTGAAAAATCAAAGTAAGTGAATTATTACAAAGTAATGACAATATGTTCAGTATTCAGCCCGAGAACATTTCCACATTTTGTCACTCTACACCCACAAACCTAAATTAATTTTATTGAGATTTTATGTGACCTCCCAACACTGAGTAGCAAGTATTTGTGAATTGTAAAGAAAATGATATCTGGTTTTCTAAATACCGTATATACTCGTGTATAAGCCGACCCGTGTATAAGCCGACCCCCTACTTTTGCCCCAAAAACCTGGGAAAACCTATTGACTCGTGTATAAGCCGCAGCACAGGTATACAGCCCCCAGCAGTGTGGTATACAGGCCTCCCCAGTGGTATATACAGGCCCCAGCAGTGTTACAGCAGCAGCCCCAGAGGTATATACAGCAGCAGTCCCAGAGGTATATACAGCAGCAGCCCCAGAGGTATATACAGCAGCACCCCAGAGGTATATATAGCAGCAGCCCCAGAGGTATATATAGCAGCAGCCCCAGAGGTATATATAGCAGCAGCCCCAGAGGTATATATAGCAGCAGCCCCACAGGTATATATACCAGCAGCCCCACAGGTATATATAGCAGCAGCCCCACAGGTATATATAGCAGCAGCCCCACAGGTATATATAGCAGCAGCCCCACAGGTATATATAGCAGCAGCCCCACAGGTATATATAGCAGTAGCCCCACAGGTATATATAGCAGTAGCCCCACAGGTATATATAGCAGCAGCCCCACAGGTATATATAGCAGCAGCCCCACAGGTATATATAGCAGCCCCACAGGTATACAGGCCGCCCAAACCGCCCGCCCGCCACCATCAGTATACATTTGCCCCCCCATCAGTATCCAGGGCCCCCCCTTGCAGGCCAAACCTGTAAAGTAAAATCATTATACTTACACCTGTGGCCGCCGCCGTCCCCGCTCTGCACCGCGCTCCTCCATCTTCTTCCGTCTTCCTCCTCTGTCGCAGGCAATGACGTCATTGCCTGCGACAGAGGAGGAAGACGGAAGAAGATGGAGGAGCGCGGTGCAGAGCGGGAACAACGGCGGCCACAGGTGTAAGTATAATGATTTTACTTTACAGGTTTGGCCTGCAAGGGGGGGCCCTGGATACTGATGGGGGGGGGGGCACATGTATACTGATGGTGGCGGGCGGGCGGTTTGGGCGGCCTGTGTACTCGCGTATAAGCCGAGGGGGTACTTTTCAGCCCAATTTTTGGGCTGAAAAACTCGGCTTATACGCGAGTATATGCGGTACTTTACCAATATAAATCTAATAATTGTGATGTGCATTTGTATTCAGCCATGAGTCAATACTTTATAGGGTTCACCTTTACCTGCAGATACTGCTGCAATGTTTTAGGGGATCACCTATCTAGCTAGCTAACCGTTACTCAGACGCTTCATTACACTGGCTGCCTATAGACTACAGGATCCAATTCAAACTGCTTGTTCTCACCCACAAAGCTCTTCACAGTGCATTACTTCCCTACATCTCCTCCCTCATCTCTGTCTATCACCCCGCCCGTTCTTTTAAAGTTACCTAATAACTGCATCTTTCTAGAAAAAAAAAACTTTACAACTTTTTTTAAAGGATTTTTTAGGAATGATCGGGAAAAATTACAGAGTGAAAATACAGAAAATACAAAGTGAAGAGGCTGCGGTCACATATAATTTAAAGTTCCTAATTTATTTATTTTTTTCTATCAAAATAGAGAAGGTTTGGCTGACGAGGCTGTAAAATTTACATTTAAGTATACAGTGCTGTGCAAATTAATTAGGACAAAGCAAGTTTTTCTTGCATTAGGGTTACAATTTCTGGTAAGTGTTTTATCAGTTCTTGTTGTCGTTTTCCTTTTTCTTCCACATTTCCCTTTTCGTTTTGGAGAAAACGATCCAGTGTCATTGCGTGTGCGAATTATTCTTGAAAAGGTAGATTTTCCAATACCAACGGTGGAAGTGATTTCTCTTACAGTCAGACTTTTATGTTCATTAAGAGTAATAATTCTAGATATCTTCCGTGGAGTAACATTCATTTTTACAGGCACGAATTACACTGAGAGAAAAAGTAACTAAACCACTCCTCACAGAAACAAGCTCTCACCTGAAGCTGAGGGGGCAACTAGCTGTTATTTTCTGACTGAAACCAGTCAAACCACATCTTCTTATTCAAGATTGTACACTCACACCTGTTCAAAGCAGTTAAAACTGGTTTGAATCACTGACTGGTAACCCCAACTTACGATTTAAAAAAATGCTTTGTCCCAATTAATTTGCACAGCACTGTAGTAGAATTTTTTATACTTGAGAGATCTCCGATCTTATTAATTTTTCTTCTCTTTCTTATATATTTATTAATTTAATTGTATCTCCATAGTATGTTCTTTTTTCCATGTTGGAATCTATTGAGAATAAAGAGAATTTTGTTTACGTACCGTAAATTCTTTTTTCTTGAATCATCAATGGGAGACCCAGACAATGGGGTTTAGGGCACTGCCCTCCGGAGGCCACACTAGGTACTACAAGAATTGTAGACACCGCCCCCTCCGCTTATAAACCCCTACCGCAGGGAATATCCTCAGTTTGGTCCATAAGCTGCGAGGAGACAACAGAAAACCACACCCGAAACCTCGGGAAGACACCGTGAACAGACGGTTCAACAACCCGGATAAACTGCCCCAACAGGGGACAGATCAACCGTAACATACAACGGAACACTGGGTGGGTGCTGGGTCTCCCATTGATGATTCAAGAAAAAAGAATTTACGGTACGTAAACAAAATTCTCTTTTTTCTGATCATCATAATGGGAGACCCAGACAATGGGGATGTCCTAAAGCAATACCCCAGGGCGGGAAAAAGTTCCTCAAAAGACGTTTGCATACGCGGTCCCCGTCAAAGGTGGGCAACCGCCGCCTGGAGGACCCGCCTGCCCAAACTTGCATCCGCAGAGGCATGGGCATGCACCATATAGTGCTTAGAGAAGGTGTGCAGGCTAGACCAAGTGGCCGCCTGACACACCTGCAGAGCAGAGGCGCGATGTCGCAAGGCCCAGGAGGCACCGACAGCTCTTGTCGAGTGTGCCTTCAAGCCTACCGGAAGAGGCAAACCAGAAGAACGGTAAGCCTCTTGAATGGGTGCCTTGATCCATCTGGCCAAGGTTGATTTTGACGCCGCTGACCCCTTACAGCGACCTGCCGTCAGTACGAACAAGGAGTCCGAACTCCGGAAGGAGGCAGTTCTGGACACATAAATGCGTACAGCCCGTACGAGGTCCAGAGTGTGGAGGTCGCGCTCAATCTGATGAACAGGAGCGGGACAAAATGATGGGAGCACAATCTCCTGGTTCAAATGAAAAGTGGAAACCACTTTTGGCAGGAATTCCGCCCGCGGGCGCAACACCACCTTGTCTTGGTGAACCACCAGAAAGGGTGACTTGCACGATAGTGCCGCCAGTTCAGAGACCCGTCTCAGGGACGTAATAGCCACCAGAAAGACCACTTTCTGTGACAAATAAGAAAGAGAGACTTCTCTCAATGGCTCAAAAGGTGGTTTCTGCAAAGCCGCCAAGACCATGTTGAGATCCCAAGGGTCCAGAGGTCGCCTATACGGCGGAACCACTCGAGACACCCCTTGGAGAAATTGACGAACCTTTGGGAGGAGCGCCAAGCGCCTGTCGAACAATACAGACAGCGCTGATACCTGACCCTTCAGAGAACTGAGGGAAAGGCCCAACTCCAAACCTGACTGCAAAAAAGCCAATAGGGTCGGGATCGACAAAGGCCAAGGTACGTGTCCCCCAGAGGAGCACCAGGCGAAAAAGACTTTCCACGTTCTGTGGTAAATCTTCCGTGACGTGGGCCTTCTAGCTCGGTTCATGGTGGAAACCACCGCAGGAGAGAAACCCCTGGATGTTAAGAGCCAGGCCTCAAGAGCCATGCAGTCAATCTGAGGGCCCTGGAATTGGGGCGGAAGAAGGGGCCCTGCGCGAGAAGATCTGCGCGGTCTGGAAGAGCCCACCGGTGTCCGCCGGACAGTTGCCACAGATCCGGATACCAGGACCTCCTCGGCCAATCCGGAGCCACTAGAATGGCTGCGTGACATTCCGTCTTGATTTTCCACAGGACCTTGGGCATCAGCGCCAGGGGCGGGAAAACATATGGCAGGTGAAAATCTGACCAACTCAGGACTAGAGCATCTGCCCCCAGAGACTGAGGGTCCCACGATCTCGCCATGTATTGTGGCACTTGATGATTCAGCCGGGAGGCCATCAGATCCACATCCGGGGTACCCCATCTGATGCAGATGTCCCGGAAGACGTCCGGATGAAGAGACCATTCTCCGGCGTCCATCCCCTGTCGGCTCAGGTAATCTGCCTCCCAATTCTCGACACCTGGGATGTAGACTGCGGAAATCAAGCAGTTGTTGGCTTCCACCCATGATAGAATGTGGTGGACTTCCGCTAGAGCCTGTGCACTCCTGGTTCCCCCTTGGTGATTTATATAGGCGACAGTCGTCGCATTGTCGGACTGAACCCGAATCGGTTGTCCAGATAGGAACACCCGAAAGGCCAGGAGTGCCAGATAGACCGCCCTGAGCTCCAGCACGTTGATCTGCAACGTCGCCTCTGAACGTGTCCAGAGACCTTGAGCTCTGTGGTGTAAGAACACCGCGCCCCAGCCCTTCAGGCTGGCGTCGGTGGTCACCACTAACCACGATGGCTTCAGGAAGGATCGTCCCTTTGACAGGTGACTCGGCTGAAGCCACCACTGCAGAGCATCCCTGGTCGGCTGGGAGAGGACCACCAGCTGATTCAGAGAGGACGTCCTCTTGTCCCACCTCTGGAGGATTTCCAGTTGCAGAGGACGGAGGCGAAACTGTGCGAAGGGCACCGCCTCTATTGCTGCCACCATGCGTCCCACCAGCTTCATCAACACCCGCAGGGATGAATGAGGTGATCTGAGGAGATCGTGTACTCCTGACTGGATGGCCAGTTGTTTGGCTCGTGGTAGGGACACTAGAGCAGAGTCCGTGTGGAAGTCCATGCCCAGATATGTCAGTGACTGGGTTGGAACCAGGGTGGATTTCTGGATGTTGAGAAGCCACCCGAACTGCTCCAGAGACTGCATGGTCGCCTGCAGGCTTCGCTGACACAGGTGTTCCGATGGCGCTCTGACCAGCAGGTCGTCTAGATAAGGAATGACGGCGTGTCCCTGCGCATGCAGTAAGGCCATCATCGACGCCATCACCTTCGTGAACACCCGGGGAGCCGAGGCCAACCCGAAAGGCAGCGCCACGAATTGGAAGTGCTCTTCCCCCACTGCGAATCTCAACCAGCGTTGGTGAGCCGGTGCAATGGGCACGTGAAGGTAAGCGTCGCGGATGTCTATGGACGCTAGGAAGTCGCCCTGCGACACAGCCGCGATCACGGAGCGCAGGGATTCCATGCGGAACTTCCGAACCAACACATGGCGGTTGAACAACTTGAGGTCCAAAACCGGGCGGAAAGAGCCGTCCTTCTTCGGGACGATAAAGAGGTTGGAGTAAAAACCCTTGAACCTCTCCCCAGTGGGCACTGGGACCACCACTCCGTCTCTGCGGAGCCCCTCCAACACCAGATAAAAAGCCTGAGCCTTTTCTGGAGATGGAACAGACCGATGGAATCGGTGTGCGGGCTGTGATGACAGCTCTATCCTGTATCCTCGTGAGACTACGTCTCGAACCCACTGATCTTGGATGTGGAGTCGCCATTTGTCTTGAAATTGTGACAGGCGACCCCCAACCTGTGGGGAGGCAGGAAGAGGGAGCGAGTCATGCGGAAGTGGGTTTGGGAGCGGCAGCTGTTGTACCTGCCGACTTCTTCTGGCGACTCTTGGGACGCCACTGCTGAGAAGTCTTGCCCCCACGGTCCGCGCGAGCGGAAGACGCTGACGGCTGTGAGCTGGAACGAAAGGACCACTGTTTAGGGTTCCTCTTCACAGTATACCTAGGCTTAGGTCTGTTCTGTGGAATCTTGGACTCCGTAGAGTCCTTGATCAACTTGTCCAGCTCGGCACCAAACAGCCTGTCACCAGAGAAGGGAAGATTCTGCAGAATCTTCTTTGACGTGGCATCTGAGTCCCATAGACGTAGCCACAATAATCTGCGGATCGCTATCGCATTGGCTGAAGCCACAGCCGAGCGAGTGGCAGTCTCCAGGGACGCCGTCCTGGCATAATCCGCATAGGCTTTTGCCCTCTCGGTAAGTGCCAGGACTTCAGAGTTGAAACCTGCTAGGTCAGCAATACCATCCAGACAGGATGTGATCGCCTGCAGAGTCCAGACCGCAGCAAAACTCGGGGCAAAGGATGACCCCACAGCCTCATAAGACGACTTGGCGAGTTGTTCGACCTGTCTGTCTGTCGCATCCTTCAGTGAGGAGCTATCAGAGGCAGAGAAAAGGGAGCGTGCAGCAATCCTGGTCATGGAAGCGTCCACTTTCGGGGACTGCGACCACTCCTGAAGCACCTCCTGAGGAAAGGGAAAGCGATTGTCCTTGGATTTGCGGACATAACGCCGTCCAGGGTGTACCCTGGGAGCTCTAACCACCCTTTCAAAGTTAGTGTGGTCCAAAAAGGAACCACATGGTCTAGCTTCAGGTTGTAACCACTGATAGACCTCCTTCGGGTGAACGGCTGTCTCCTAAGGGGGTAACCCGAGACGCAAAGTCTCGTTGATGGAGGACACCAGATCCTCCACCCCTTCAGATGGTTCAGACACCGACCCGAGAGTTGAACCCCCATCATCCTCGTCACCGTCAGAGTGACGTTCCTCCTCAGAGAGGATCTGGAGCTCGGGTGAATCCTCACGGCGAGCCCGCTTAAGGGGTCTCACGGTGGAAGATGGAGACACCCGGGGGTAGCTTGAAGGAGTAGCTGGAGCATCCAGTCTCCTTGTTAGTGCCTCCAGGGATTGCGACATGGAGGACAATTGGGACAACATAGAAGCATTAATCTCGCTTTGTTTTTCCCATGGCCCTGGGATCACCTGAATCTCAGGGTATAGCACCGGAGCTGCTGACTCAGCAGGAACAGTCCGGGCGTCTGGACGTCCGCAATTATTGCAGGACCCCTCCACCAGTGTCCCTTTGCATGTAGCACAGACAGGGGTGGTACTGGCCGACTTAGCAGCGCCTTTCTTCCCTGAGGACATACCCACGGTAGGGGAATATCAAACAGGAGAATATTCACCGGAAACCGGTGGCTTACCGACCGCTGCACAGCGGTGGTGAAGGGAGCGGTGTGAGTGTGGCCTCCGCGAGGTAAGAAGACCTGGTCTCCCCTGGAGTGCAGCAGAGCAGTCTCCAACGATCCCAGCAGGAAAGTGAGGGGAAAAGATGGCCGCCGCTGTAGAAACAGAGGGCGGGGCCGAAACACGCGGGAAGCACACACACACGCCCATCCAGGTCACATGGGCCGCTCCACATCTCTCCCGGCCGCCATTACAATAATGTAAGCGCCGGAGCCCGCAGCGCGGGAGGTATAAACATAAATACCCTGGCTTACAGACAAAAGTCTGAAGCCCACAGCCGCAGCCCCTGTGACACACAGGGCGGTCAGCCAGGGTGACCCCAGCACAGGGTCACCGCCAGAACCGCGGACCCGAAGGCAACGCGCGGTCTGAGTGTCATGAACACACTAGTGCCAGACACTACCCCCAGGCACACCGGAGACACCGGAGTATCTCAGTGCCGGTCCGGTCTGTAAGCACCATATCATGGGAGGCCTCGGACGGGGGTTCAGCACCAGTCCGGTCTGTAAGCACCATTTAGGGAGGCCTCGGACTGGGCTGGCTCTAGTCCGGTCTGTAAGCACCATTTAGGGAGGCCTCGGACAGAGCTGACTCCAGTCCGGTCTGTAAGCACCATTTAGGGAGGCCTCGGACGGAGCGGAGCTGTGCAAGGCTCCTATCTCCCACTTCCCAGAGCCCCCAGAGGGGATGGGAAGGAGCGCGGCAGCGTACCGGGAGACACAGTGTGCCCAGGCACTAGGCCCTCCGGTACCTCGACCTGCGTGGTCCCCGAAGGTTGACAGGGAGACTGCCGGAGGTCCCCGACTGGGACCTTCTTTTACCTTGTCTTCATACGCCATCACGTAAGCTGTGAGAATGCAATGAAGTGCAAGCAAAGCGTGTGATACCTCCGAGCACACTAAGTTTAAAACTGAGGATATTCCCTGCGGTAGGGGTTTATAAGCGGAGGGGGCGGTGTCTACAATTCTTGTAGTACCTAGTGTGGCCTCCGGAGGGCAGTGCCCTAAACCCCATTGTCTGGGTCTCCCATTATGATGATCAGAAAAATAGTACTTGGGTTTTTGTACACTTTCTTTAACTATGGATTAATGTACCTTTTCAAGAAAAATTGTACAATTGTCCAACCATTCTTATTTTACTGTTAAAATTTAATAAAGATTATTTGAATCAGTAGAGAAAAATTTTATGATTGAATATCTTTAGTATGTTTTTTGAAATTGTCTCTTTTATTAAAAAAAAATCTAGTGAGACTAACAGAATAGGTGTGGTTAAATCCCCACCCTCATTTGAATGCTTATTGGGGGGTAAGTACCTCTGCTATAAATAAAGTGAATTTTATTTTTAAAGTAGATACTTGAGGAAGACTGTTCTTTCCACCGAAACGCGTTGTAGCTGTTATTATAGTTCATTTCATGTTAGTTCAATAAATTCTATCTGTGGATAAGAAGTTTCGAGATTCAGTATTACGGGGAGCGTGGACAGTACGAAATTGGATTACAGATTGTAGAAGGAGGATATTGGAGATACACTTCATGCTCATCTGATACTTCAACATCAAGCAGCAGCTCATCTGACGCTTTGCAATCAAGCAGCAGCTCATATGATGTTTCACCATCAAGCAGCAGCTCAACAGATGCTTCACCATCAAGCAGCAGCTTATATGATTCTTCACCACCAAGTAGCAGCTCATCTGATGCTTCACCATCAAGCAGCAGCTCAACGGATGCTTCACCATCAAGCAGCAGCTTATATGATTCTTCACCACCAAGTAGCAGGTCATCTGATGCTTCACCATCAAGCAGCAGCTAAAGAGATGCTTCTCCATCAAGCAGCAGCTTATATGATTCTTCACCACCAAATAGCAGCTCATCTGATGCTTCACCATCAAGTAGCAACTAAAATTATGCTTCACCACCAAATAGCAGCTCATCTGACGCTTTGCAATCAAGCAGCAGCTCATCTGATGTTTCACCATCAAGCAGCAGGTCAACAGATGCTTCACCATCAAGCAGCAGCTTATATGATTCTTCACCACCAAGTAGCAGCTCATCTGATGCTTCACCATCAAGCAGCAGCTTATATTATTCTTCACCACCAAATAGCAGCTCATCTGATGCTTCACCATCAAGTAGCAACTAAAATTATGCTTCACCACCGAATAGCAGCTCATCTGATGCTTCACCATCAAGCAGCAGCTCATATGATGCTTCACCATCAAGCAGCAGCTTATATGATTCTTCACCACCAAGTAGAAGCTCATCTGATGCTTCACCAACAAGTAGCAGCTAAAATGATGCTTCACCACCAAATAGCAGCTCATCTGATGCTTCACCATCAAGTAGCAACTAAAATTATGCTTCACCACCAAATAGCAGCTCATCTGAAGCTTCACCATCAAGCAGCAGCTCATATGATGCTTCACCATCAAGCAGCAGCTTATATGATTCTTCACCACCAAGTAGAAGCTCATCTGATGCTTAACCAACAAGTAGCAGCTAAAATGATGCTTCACCACCAAATAGCAGCTCATCTGATGCTTCACCATCAAGCAGCAGCTCATCTAGTGCTTCAACACCAAGCAGCAGCTTATTTGGTGCTTCATTACCAAGCAGAAGAGATATTAATGGGGGTAAATGTCCCCCATCCTGACCCCTTTATTTAATAATGTACCCAATCATGGGTTCCTTCCAGTAATAATGTTAATCCATCCTGGGCTCCTTCCTGTAATAGTGTTATCCATCCTGGGCCCCTTCATTTAATAATCTCCATCCTTCCCTTATCCCGATTTCCATTATTTAAGAATGTCTCCTATCCTGGCTGTTTTATTTAATAATGTTCCCTATCATTAATTTTGTTCTCATAATGAGTTATTTTCTGTAATTATGTCCCACATCCTGTGCCTATCTTCATTTAATAATGTCACTCATCACGGGCCCTTTTCTGGTATATTGTTCCCATTCCCTGGACCCCTTCATTTAATAATGTAACTGATCCTGAACCCCTTCTTGTTCTTTTTGTAATTATGTCCCCCATCTTTACCTTTTTGGTTTACAATGTCGAACATCTTAACTCTCTTCTCCCAAAACAATAAAACAAAGGAATTATTGTTTTTAGCTATCCGGGTACCCACAATAACATTTATTCAGTGCTATTAATTCCAGAGTGCTTTACATACATTTGTAACACTGTCCCCGTTTGGACTCACAATCTAAACATCCTATCAGTATATACACTTTACGAGGAATAAATTGAACTGGGCACTATCCGTGTTCACAGACTGATTTCACGCAATGTGAGTGACAGGAGGCTTCAGCTCATTGGCAGTGCACACTGGCGTGCGAGTGCAAACATCAGAAAAAAGAAATTAGACACGTGGCACTCACCATTGAAGATCTTGTCAATTATTTGCAATTCCTTGTGGACATCATGGAAAAGCGTGTAGTGGGGGAGGGAGGCGCATGGGCATCGGACGACGGCCTGCCGTTTCGCGACTAGTAGCCGCTTCCACGTGTCTAATTTCTTTTTTCTGGTTCTGCTCTAGCAAAGGTTTAGTGTATCAAACATGCAGGTCTCAGTCAGTCCTTCCTTTTATAGAAATGTTAGCATCCCAAGGACTTTGGTATTCAGCAATTTGTAAAATTCTAGCTGGGGCGTCATTTTTTTTCTTTAATTGTAAGGCGAACAACCTTTCATCAATTTGTTTCCTATAAAATAATTCTTAAAAGGCTGTAAGAAATAATTATTTCAAGAAGATCATAGACATCCTATATTGTTCGAGTTATTAGAAAAACATTGGTAAGTTTTACAATTTATCTGTTTCAACAAATTTGAGATAGTCTTGTTCAGGGTTGTGGATAGCATTGTATTTTTGCGGCACTGCAGATTGGTGAGATTGTACCATCTAATAACACGTAATTATTAGGTTTAGATGTTTTAGGTGTTCGTTTGTCAGATACCCGGGTTATTTTTATTTTAAGACAGTCAAAAACTGATCAATTAGGTTGTGGTACAAACATTATATAAAATAATATCATAGGTTCAATTCTCTGCCTAGTTAGAAACATGTGCGACTGGTAAACACTGTGTTCATACTCCGCTGCCCACTGTTTATGCACAAAGATGGCGCACCAGCTACAAAATAACAGTTTGGCTCAATTTAAAAAAAAAATTAATTAAATTTGGGTGAACTAAAATTATCATCACATTCATTCTGAACTAGAGCTGCTACTAAGGCAGCTAAGCAAGAGCTTCATGAAGAGTTAATTAAAAATATTGGAGAGAGAAAAGGGGAAAAAGCTGAGGAGAAAGGTGAGGAGCTGCTGCTAAGAGAGAATGGAGGGGAATGGAGAAGGAACAGACTGTAGGGAGGAGAGAACAGTGCGTCCCCCCTTTGTGTGGAGGTGCAGAGCTGCTTTCATAAGTCTTACGGTTTTTATGGGGAGACATCTATTGACCTTAAATACATCAATTGTACTGGAGAGAATGCGACTGGTAGAGTTGTTGGATCTTCTGTGGAGACTTTCCAATGAACGTGAAGACTACCATGAACTATACTGACCATAATGGAGACATCCCATCTGCCAGTTACACCTATGTCCCCCTGGAGTATTGACCTGACAAGTGAGTTCCCACATACTAGCAGCCAAATGACTTCGACCTCCAACAGATCGAGCTCACCGAGTTCCAGGGAGTTAACGTTTTATATATTGGATGCGGGAAGAAGCATTATCCCCGACATTCTCCTCATTAGCTTCTACATCTTTTGGAGGAAGAGAGAAAAACTGTCAAAGAGACGATATCGCCCAATCACTGGGAGTAACGTGGCTTCTACTGATGTGGACCGCGAATTTCCAGAACGTGTCACCCACAATGGCAACGGTGTCTGCGCCCGCCCTCATTACCTGCAAGAATCCAAATTACACAAGGATTACATTTTGTTTTTTTACTATTTTTATTCTTACACTTTGGATATTCCTGGATGTTCTCAAAATGAAATGTAGTAGATCAACGGAAATTAATCCCCCGATGGAATCCCATCCGGCTCAAAAAATCCCTCAATATTCACCCAGCAACATGGACACTTTTATCGACATAGCCACTGCAGTAATCAGTGGAATACAACCCAAAGCACCCAAACCCAGAGAGACAGACAAGACCAGTAAGTCTAAGCCAGATGATCAGCACGTCCTACCCTTGAAAAACACCAGCCCGACCGACTTTACAACAGATGCAGCCATGCTTGCTGATTGAGGAACTGATAGTACACCTGTCATCCAAAAAGAGTCAACAGAAGAATTCCATGAGGTAAAAGAGGCAGAAGGAGAGCTAGAAGATGACGAGAGCAGCAGTGACTCCCAAAACGAAGGCTTTTCTGGTGTGGTAGCGAGATCAAGCTCATCCGGATATCTGACTGCCAGAGAAGAGCTAGACAAGGCCTGGAGTAGTCCACCAGACCAGCCCCTTCCAGGCGCAGCCCAGAGGATACCACAAAAATCCACGGGGCCCCCGAGAAGAGCAGCCAACCACCTCCGTGACCCCAGCCACTGGCCAGGCTTGACAACATTCTACACTTCAGAGACGCAGTTTGGACCAGCCCAAAGATTAATGAGTTAGCTATGAGGAGCTAACAGGAGAAGCTTTGCATTCAATTCTAAACGATGATCAGTCAGTTAGAGATCTTAAAATCTTCATGAGTCTCAATTGTTAAGGGATTCCAGGCCAGTTACAGAAAAGTCCTGGCCAATCCCCCACTGATGCCAAACTCAAAAATGCCTTTGACACGACAAGAGCGGTCGAGAGTCTCGCTAAGCAAGAGGAAAGGTCTATCACTCAAAAGTCACCCACCTGACCAAAATCATAGGTGAGCTCAAATCAGAAGCCAAAATACCCAGTATAATGGGCACACGTCCTACGGAGTCAAAGGTAGCAACAACTCAAGGAGCATCAGGAATCGCTGGAACAGGACCGCACAGCTTGGCCGTTCAAAGCAAGGTGTCAATATCCAGCAAAGAACCTTCATTATATGGTGTTCAAGAAAAGAGCATAAACGTGGACATCACCCTCTGACTCCTAAATCGACTACTAAAGAAGAACTAGATGCAGTGTTAAGAGAGCTGAATACTTAGTAGTATAGTTACGATCTACCTCAGGTTATCTTATTTTATGTTTTCTTCTATACATCTATTTGCACTACCAGGCTAGCCCTTATCAATGCACCTTGAACAATCATGTATTGGCAAGACTATTTCAAATTGTTCTATTTTGTGTGTTATAAAAAAAAATAAAACGTAATGAAAAAAAACACTCAAGAGCTGTCAGGGGCAAATCCACAGCTGGTCTGAGACTTTTTCCTTTATAAGTTGGTGCAAATCCTGCACTGACCATCTGCAGTAATAGTCCGTGTAGGAATCTTTACTTCATGACGGCTACTCTTCATTTTTGCACTTTTGATTTTCCATCCCTTTTTCCCCAAACCCTAAAGTTATTGTTTTTCTGTTTATTTTTAATTCTCCTAAACTTCTACCCATATGGGTTTTTTCTTTCGTTTACAGGATGTGATGGAGCTTTAAATTACGCTGGTCACTTTATTGTATAATGTATTGAAGATCAAGGAAAAAATTCTAGTGGAGAAAACTAGAATGGGAGGCAGGGCAGTTCTGTTTGAATCGTGAGAGGCTCATGAATATGTCTTGTGTGCGTCTCACATGATGTGTCTCTGCCCTTATAGTTGTCTATAAGAATGTGGAATTGTTAATAGTTTTAAAAATTTCTATAAAAGTTTCTATATTAAAAAAAAAAATGGCAGGTGTTAATATTATAGAATAGAATGTATAATAATTTAAAATTAATTTTATTGGCCATAAAATCGTGTGGATTGTGGGTCATTCCTTCATCCATTGGGCACAATGGAGAGCTTTGAAGGGAATTCCTTCGGAAAACCTGCCTTTTCTGGTTGTGTACAGGTATTTTGGCATGGCTTCAGAGGGCTGAGATAGTCTGCCTAGTTTTGATTTATTTATCTATTAATTTCCAAAACCTGAATTTGATTATCTTATACATTATCAGTAACATTGGAAGAGCAGGAACCTTGGACATCTTCTGGCAAAGAAAGACCTGGTATGGTTGCAACAGTTTGAAGATTTTTGTTTAGTCTTGGTTTTTCCAAAGTAATTCCACGTTTAGCCTGGAAATCTAAATGTTCATGGAAAATATCAGAAAAAGAATCAATAAAGGAATAGAGAAATTTGTGCCAGTAATAAATGTTTTTTCATACAGGCACTTGGACGGGTTTACATTTACACTCAGTCAGTATAGGAGGACCTTGTTCACTTTTCCGAAATAGGTCTCGATATTTCCAATCTTCGGCTTCAAAGTGTTCTGAAAAAAGGGCTGAGGTGCTGTATGAGGGGGGAGGGGACCTCATCTTTATGAGCGGAGGCTCATGCTTTGCTGTTGGGCAGATTTGATGTATTTGGTTTTGTATAGATGGATTTATTTCAATTATTCATCCTATTTATTGATGGTTTATTTAATTAAGCAAAAACTTTTAATTTGGGTGTGTAAATATGATGTAAATTTTGGACTTTGTGACATCATGACTAGATGGCACAGCTAAAGATGAAAGCATTAGAAGACTGCAACGCAATGAGACGTGACAACTACTTCACATTTCAATGAGCAACGTACAGAGGAACGGAGGGGCGAGAATGTCACTTATTGTAAATTACAGTGGACCGTTGCATTGAGCACAGATTCAGAGTCTGAAAATATTGTGATTAGGAATATCTTATCCAAACATTGGAATATTTTGCAGAATGACCCCATACTAGGGGGAATCATTACCACCCAGACCAGGAGTCACATTTAAACGTGCACCCACAGTTTGTTGTGTCATGCAGAAGATTAAAATGGGCCCATTTTTTTCCCCAAAAGATCATAATAAAAAAGAAACTATTTTGAAAGAATATGGAGCAGAGCCTAAGTATGATAGCAGAGCCTGAGCAAGGGAGCAAGCCTAAGCATGGGAGCAGAGCCTGAGCATGGTAGCAGAGCCTCAGTATGGGAGCAGAGCCTGAGTATGAGAGCAGAGCCTGAGCAAGGGAGCACAGCCTGAACATGGGAGCAGAGCCTGAGTATGGGAGCAGAACCTGAGTATGGGAGCACAGCCTGAGCATGGGAGCAGAGCCTGAGTATAGGAGCAGAATCTGAGTATGGGAGCAGAGCCTGAGTATGGGAGCAGAGCCTGAGTTTGGGAGCAGAGCCTGAGTATGGGAGCAGAGCCTGAGCATGGGAGCAGAGCCTGAGCATGGGAGCAGAACCTGAGTATGGGAGCACAGCCTGAGCATGGTAGCAGAGCCTGAGCAAGGGAGCAAGCCTGAGCATGGGAGCAAAACCTGAGTATGGGAGCAGAGCCTGAGTATGGGAGCAGAGCCTGAGCAAGGGAGCAAGCCTGAGCATGGGAGCAGAGCCTGAGTATGGGAGCACAGCATTAGAATGGGAGCAGAGCCTGAGTATGGGAGCAGAGCCTGAGAATGGGAGCACAGCCTGAGTATGGGAGCAGAGCCTGAGAATGGGAGCAGAGGATGAGAATGGGAGCAGAGCCTGAGCATGGGAGCAGAGCCTGAGTATGGGAGCAGAGCCTGAGTATGGGAGCACAGCCTGAGTATGGGAGCACAGCCTGAGTTTGGGAGCAGGACCTGAGTATGGGAGCAGAGCCTGAGTATGGGAGCAGAGCCTGAGTATGGGAGCAGAGCCTGAGCATGGGAGCAGGACCTGAGTATGGGAGCAGAGCCTGAGTATGGGAGCAGAGCCTGAGAATGGGAGCAGATCCTGGGAATGTTGGCATCATGAATCTTTCATCACTTCAGTTTATTAGCTGCCTGAAAAACGCAGCAGGAGATGTCTGGAGATTATCCAAGTAACACTGTGGCTGTAGAGAATTCAAGTAACACCGTGAATACCATAAATACTCTAGATCCTTGTGGTGATGGGGAAGATGTAGCCGCTGACTGTTCGCTAAGGGTACCTTCACACGCGGCAATATTGCTAGGCAATTTCACTGGCAATATGCTGGTTGCAGTGAAATCATGGACACATTGTTCTATTTTGTTGCTGTGTACAAATGGAACAATGTGTCCATGATTTCACTGCAACCAGCAAATTGCCAGTGAAATTGCCTAGTAATGTTGTCATGTGTGAAGGTACCCTAAGGCTCCCTGAAAATATTAACGTGCAGATACATCTGAAGTTAAAGCAAAAGAAGGCAGAACTTAAATCTTCAAAAGACCATAAAAAACAAGAAGCTCAAATACTTCCAAAAAATGACCAAGGTAAGTCTGGGACCAAAATAACGTAGCTTGGGCTCAGTTATGGCTTTGAATACCCTTTTGTTGAAAAACGGCTTGGTGAACACCACTATGCGACAGATGTGTTTTTATTCTTGCAGAATAACATTGGATGAAAGGGCAGTTGTGCGATGGTTCCAGTGGTCCTGTTTGTACTTCTTTTCTTTGTCAGAACCCTCCACGATGCATTGGCCCCCACGTGGATATGGATAAGGAAGGTATCCCTTGCCTGAGACACCTTTGGACGATTTTCCAATTCTAGTTTCGGATCATATTTTGAACTCGATGACTGCTGCAACTTGGTCTTGATAAAGCCGGGACCTCAAAACTAACCAAAGTAGACTGATTTGATAACAGATCTACACAGGTATACCTTGTGTTGGCTAAGCTCAAATCAAAGACACAGAACCTTGGTCTTTCACGAGAGAGTAGCATCATTTTTTTTTTTAGCAAGGGTTTATATAGGTAACAGAAGATTGGAATTAGAATAGATTACATCATACAATGGTGGGGGCTTATTATGAATATGCATTATAGGGTCATTCCATGTCAAGTGAACCAATGATTATTACCTCTATATTTTTAATTCTTTTGAGATTTTGTTATTTGATAATAGCATGTCAGACAATGCAAAATGTGAAGAGAAAAATTTTTTAAAAAATTTATTTTTTTTTTAAATGATTTTCAAAGTTCGGAAAAAGTGTGAATTTCGCTGTTGCCTGCCTTTACGTTTCTCCTCATAACTAAGGCTAGGAATAAGATAGAGAGACAAAATAAACACCATTCTACTCAGAACTATACAGGCTTTCACCAGATATGTCACAAGAGGATCTTTGTTAATATTTTACCCATGTGATCGCAAGCGCAAAACTTTAAAACGTATTTCCGAAAAATCGGCGCGCTTTAAATATTTCAAAAACTGCCCATGTGTCTGCTTTGCTCTTAGCCACATCTGTACCAAATTTCAAGTTGGGATCGCAATGGGATCATATTTTAACATATTTTACTATTAATAGCGTCAATGGGTCATTCCATATCAAGTGATCTAAATGTGAATATTTTTTTTTACCTGACGTCTTTAGATTTTTTTTTTTTTTTTCCTTTATGAAGTACTACTTTAGTTAATTACAAATTAAAAGTTTGGAATTTTTTTCTTCATCAGTTAATTTTTTACAGATTTTTAAAGTTTAAAAAAAGGGTGAATTTTGGCCTGGTACGACTTTAAATTTTTTTATCTCGGGCTAGAAATAAGATAGAGAAACAAAATAAACACCATTCTACTCAGAACTGTCCAGGCTTTCACCAGATATGTCACAAGAGTATATTTGTTAATTTTAATTTTTTACCTATGCGAATGCAAACGCAACATTTTGAAACGCATTTCCGAAAAAAAAACATTTTAATAAAAATTTTCCAAAACTGCCCATGTGTCTTTTATGCTCTTAGCCACATCTGTACCAAATTTCAAGTTGGGATCGTGATGGGATCATATTTTAAAATATTTAACTATGGTTAATCTCATTTTTATTAAATTTTGAAAAAACATATGAAAGACATACATTCAATCTTTTAACAAAATCTTGAGACATATAAAATATACAAAAAGAGAATTCACAAAGTTATTAGTAACTTTAAGATAAGCTGCAAATTTACTTTTGCGCTTATCTCTGGTGCAATATATACTACAATCTAAATATAATTCCAAACACTCAAGTATACAACCTTTCTCAGGGTTTTGAGATGTTCTGATGTCAAGGGGACAAGCAGCCCCAGCAGAATGATTTTTATTACTTGGCCCCTTCTAACAGGTTGACCACGTAAGTGGGTCATTACCCGTTGAGGCCTAGTTGGAATAGTCTATCGACTGGTTTACCGGAAAGGAAGGCAGAAATATTAATGATCTACTCACAGCTCAGAGTTTTCGATACCTGTCTAATGTTCACTAGAATTCTGAAGGTATAGGTGTAGAAAGGAAATACCTAGACTGAATGTATCAGATGGGAAGAAAAGAGAGATAGAAAAGAAGAGAGAGAGAGAAGAGAAACAAAAACCATTAGAAAAAGTTATACTGGGAAAGAAAAGCCACGTAAGAAAAAAAGGAGGGGGGGGGGGACGGGTGAGGTATGGGAAGGAGAAAGGGTACTCATCCCACTGGCTCCCCATCAGCCAGAGGTCGAGCCATATTATCTGTGCTGGAAAAGATACTCCTAAATTCTGCAGAGTCGTGAAAAAGAATCCATTCAACCCAAATCCCTAAGAATTTGTTCCGAGATCCCGACGCATCAGCTGCGAGCTCCTCCATTCGATATGTGTCCATCAATTCTTTGAACCAATCAAGTAGAGATGGAGTCCGGCTTGATTTCCAGAACCTCGGGATCACAGCACGAGCAGCCGAGATGCAAAAGCGGAGAATATCCCTCTTCTGTAGCCCAATAGGACCTGGAAAAATGGATAACATTGCCGATTCTGGGCAGCATTCGGCTTGTTTACCTGTTATCCAGGCGTATGCATTGAAAACCTCAGACCAGAACCGCCGGATTTCCCCACAACTCCACCAAATGTGTATCATTGTACCCTTCTCTTCCCCACAGCGCCAGCAGGTATCAGGGGTTCCAGGGAACATGTTCCGGAGTGTCGTCGGGCACAAGTACCATCTAGTGAGCAGCTTATAGCTTCTTTCTTGTGCAGAACAAGCGCTAGCTAGTGAGTGAGTAAATATAAAGCATTTCTGCCAATTAGCTTCTGAAATGCTACACCCCAATTCCCTCTCCCAAGCACGTTGGAAGTAAAGGGTGCCCTGCTCTCTCATGGACCCTAAGGCCTGGTATAGAAATTATATTTTGCACCTCGGTGGAGCCTCCAGTTGGAATAACCTCTCCAATACGTTGGGCGTCAATCTTACCCTGCAAGAGTGGTCAGCTGAATATAATTATGCTCTGTATTGGAGAAATTCGAATCACTTAAGAGGTCTCGTAGGTTCTTTGAGTTGTAGCTCTGCCATCGGGGGCAAACCACCACTGGACAGAGTCTGTCCTACTCGGGTGTCATCCACAATCCGCCAACATAAAAATCTCTGCCTGTCAAATCTGGGTGGGAAAGATGGGTTGGAAAAAAGGGGAATCAAAGGGCTAAGTCTGTCGTTTAAGCGGAGGGTTTTCGTCACTAGGTGCCATACCTTCAAGGTGTTTCTGGTCATGTCTGTCAAAGGTACTAGGTCTGTGGAGTCTTTAGGGGAAATCCAAAGCAGGTGTTTCAGCGGAATCCCCAAACCCTCTTGCTCCACCCCTACCCATTTCTTGGAGGACGCATGATAATGCCAATCTAGAGCTCTAATAAGAGAGGAAGCCTCAAAGTACGCTCGTATGTTGGGTAGTCCAACCCCTCCTCTGGTCTCGGGCAAGGATAGGATATTCATTTGCAATCTGGACCTCTTGCCCCCCCCAGACAAATCTAAGGATCATAGATTGCATTTTGGAGAGGAAACCTCTATCCAATAGAACAGGAACTGTCTGAAAAGTATATAAGAGTCGGGGCAAGACATCCATCTTGACTACGTTTATTCTCCCGAACCAGGATAGCTTTAATTGTCTATAGGAGGTAAATGCCGATTCTGCGTTAGTCAAAAGGGGTTGATAATTTAAATTGAATATTTGTTTAAGATCTTTTGGTATAAGGACTCCCAAGTACTTAATGGCTTCTACTTTCCATTTAAATGGGAACTGTTTAGATAGATGAGAAACCAATTCTCCAGGCAAAGAAATATTGAGTGCCTCGGTTTTGGAGCAATTCACTTTAAAGTTGCTCAATTGTCCGAACCGTTCAAACTCCATTAAGACCGAAGGGATGGAGACCAGGGGCTGGGAGATGTAAAGTAGCAGGTCATCTGCAAATAAGGCTAATTTGTGATGACTCTGTCCCAGCTTGACCCCATGGACGCATTCATTGGACCTAAGTGCAAAATATTTAACTATTATAGTGTCAATTCAAAAGTCACCAAGAACACAATCAGTCATTTTTTCACAATTGCCCGTCAATAGTTTGAATTTGATATAAAGAAACATAGTCTTGTAACATCTCAAATGAAAGCTGTTACCGTTCTGAGTAAAATGATGCCTCTCCCACTTCATTATCTTATTTCTAGCCTGAGATAAAAAAAATTAAAGTCGTACCAGGCCAAAATTCACCCTTTTTTTAAACTTTAAAAATCTGTAAAAAATTAACTGATGAAGAAAAAAATTCCAAACTTTTAATTTGTAATTAACTAAAGTAGTACTTCATAAAGGAAAAAAAAAAAAAAATCTAAAGACGTCAGGTAAAAAAAAATATTCATATTTAGATCACTTGATATGGAATGACCCATTGACGCTCTTACTAGTAAAATATGTTAAAATATGATCCCATTGCGATCCCAACTTGAAATTTGGTACAGATGTGGCTAAGAGCAAAGCAGACACATGGGCAGTTTTTGAAATATTTAAAGCGCGCCGATTTTTCGGAAATGCGTTTTAAAGTTTTGCGCTTGCGATCACATGGGTAAAATATTAACAAATATCCTCTTGTGACATATCTGATGAAAGCCTGGACAGTTCTGAGTAGATTGGTGTTTATTTTGTTTCTCTATCTTATTTCTAGCCCGAGATATGATAGAAAATGTAAAGCCATACCAGGCCAAAATTCGCACTTTTTTAAAACTTTAAAAATCTGTAAAAAATTAACAGATAAAGAAAAAAATTCAAAACTTTTTTTTTGTAATTAGATAAAGTTGTTCTTCAGATAGAAAAAATTTTTTAAAAATCTGAGGACGTCAGGGAAAAAAAATATTCATTTTTGGATCACTTGACATGGAATGACCCTATAGACACTTTGAAATAATTGTTGAATTTTAACAGACTACAACAGTTGACGCTCATATAAGGCCTGTTGGCCTTGGGACCATTATCTTAACAACGAGGACACAGAGAAGATGGCTGACTTGTTTATTTCTCCGTGAATCTAACTTTTGTCCGACTCCCTTTCACCCTCATCTGCTCCTTATCTCATCCTCAATGAACAGTTACAAAGTGTGTGAGATTTGTTTATATACCAATGGCGGTATCAATTAATAAATGAGTCTATCTTTTTAAAAATTCTTATCATTTATTGCATGTATGTTCTGTACAGGATATTTAAAACCTCGATTGGTTTAACGTTAGCGCCGAGCCATCACATTAATCTAGACTGTTACAAAGGTTTTTAGTCCGAATAGACATGATAACTAGAGATGAGCGATGTTCGATTCAAATTGTTCGCCAATCTCAAATTTTGGGCGGTGTTCGAGGCATTCGCCGAATTCGAACAATTTGCTTCAAATTCGTCAGTTCTAGGTTATGTTCAATAACGCTTCAAACACCAAAAGTTTAACCCTAAGGGCCCCTTTACACACGGCTACATTTCTAGGGTGGCTACAGGTAACTTACTGGTTGCAGTGAAATCATGGAGACAAGGTTCTATCTTGTTGCTGTGTACAAATGGAATCATCTCTCCATGATTTCACTGCAACCAGTAAGTTACCTGTAGCCACCCTAGAAATGTAGCCGTGTGTAAAGGGGCCCTTACCCTGTTAATGAATGTGAATATCCAGTTTCTGTGTATAGTGTGTGGGGGGAATCTAGATCAGTGCTGCAGAAATGATAGCGATCTCCATTTTTTTTCTCCTAACTGCATATACAGTGGGACGGTGCAGGCTGTCACCCAATCACACTCACACACAGCAAAGTGCATTTTTTGCACACAAGCAAGGTCTGGCATAATTGGCTGTGCAAGTCACATGTCCTAGCCCTATAAGACCTGGCCATTTTCCCCATCGCCACCATTTGCTCATTGCTGCAGCTCTGTGTCAGACGGCACCGCTGCTGCTGTGGGCGCTATACAGTGAAAACTGTCAGTTCTCTTCTTATTCAGCAAGTGAGCGAATATAGAGTTAGATAGATAGGTTTAGGGAGTAGGGACTAGAGGGAGGGCGCAAATTGTAGGAATATCAGCCCTTTTGAGGGCTATTTCATAGGAGTGGGGAGTAGGGACTAGTTTTAATATCAGCCCTTTACAGAGCTACTTCATAGGAGTAGGGACTAGTTGTAATCTCAGCCCTTTTGAGGGCTAGGTTAGAGCAATTCATAGCAGTTTTTGCCAGGTAGGTGTGTGCCAGTGCTGTGCAAGTGTTTTTCACAGCATCTGGCCACATCTAGCTCAGGGAATCCTTTAGGGCAGGTAGTGAAGCACTGCTGTGAAGAAAGCTACATCACCTGTGTTAAGTAGACATTATTTGCTGCAGCTAGTCCAGGCAATTTGTTCAGGCTACTAGCAGTTTCACTTACACAGTGGTGTAGCCCACTTGTGAAAGAAGCTACACTGCCTGTATAGTTCCTAGTAATTTTTAACTGCACCTTGCCAGGGTCTCACTTCGGGTCAAGTAGCAGTGTCACAAAAACCAGTAGTGTAGGCCACTTCTAATACAACCAACTACACCGTCTGTGTAGTTCCAAGTAATTTTTAACTGCACCTTGCCAGGGTCTCACTTCGGGTCAAGTAGCAGTGTCACAAAAACCAGTATTGTAGGCCACTTTTAATTCAAGCAACTACACCACCTGTGTAGTTCCTAGTAATTTTTAACTGCACCTAGCCCAGGTCTCACTTCGGGTCGAGGAGCAGTGTCACAAAAACCAGTAGTGTAGGCCACTTCTAATACAACCAACTACACCGTCTGTGTAGTTCCAAGTAATTTTTAACTGCACCTTGCCAGGGTCTCACTTCGGGTCAAGTAGCAGTGTCACAAAAACCAGTAGTGTAGGCCACTTCTAATACAACCAACTACACCGCCTGTGTAGATCCTAGTAATTTTTAACTGCACCTAGCCCAGGTCTCACTTTGGGCCTAGTAGCAGTGTTGGTTCAGTCACCTATGCTCAATTTACATCCAACTTTTTCTTGTCCAACAACTGTACAGTTGCCAATTTTGTCACATACAAAATGAGTGTCAAAAGGCCTGCTGCTGGTGGAAAGGGTAGTAGGCGTGGTGGAAAGGGAAAATAAGTTTGTGTCCATGGGGTAGATGCTAAAGCTACATTAATATCTGCTGAAGAAAGACCATCTTCCACTCAAAGTAAGATGTCTATGTCTTTACGTGGCCAATCGGATATGATCCCTTTCTTACAGACACGACCATCAATACCACTTGTAAATGAGGCACAAAAACAGCACGTGCTTGAATGGATCGAAAGTGCTCCATCAAGTGGCCTCTTCTCCACCTCAACTTCTACATCACAAACCCTCCAGTCATCTGAGGTGTCAACCCAATCGCACTTGATTCCTCCAAGCTCCCAACTCTCCAGCCGCCCTACTGAGTCTGGGTTAACAGACATGGTTGAGTCTGCAGAGCTGTTCAGTCACACAATAGCCTGGGAATCAGAGGTCTACTCCAAAGCTGCAGTGAGTCCAGACGAGTTAATGATCTGCCCTGATGCCCTGAAACTTTGTGAGGCAGATCCAGGCCCATATGAAGAAGGTTCTGACCTTCATGTAGACCCTAATTCCCTAACAGTAACTACTCTTGGCGGACACAAGGAGGATGATGCTGATGAGACTCATATACCATATTGGATTGGCAAATTAAGCTTTCGGTCAAGGCAGGAAGAGGTTGTCTCTGAAGACGAGGGGTGTGAGAACACAGAGGATGATGATGAGGTTGGAGATCCCACTTACTATCAACCCAGAGTCAGACAGGCGATGAGATCAGCAGAGGAGATGGAGGAGGATGCTACTGACGACGAGGTTAGGTTGTGCCTTCTGGGACATAGGCGGAGTACTGGAAGCACGTGAACAACTGCAGCCACAACTCTGGCTCTGAGCAGAAGTTGTGGTGGCTCTACAGCTTGCATGGGCTCTAAGCCATGCCTAGCCTGTGCCTTTTTTGACATCGCCAAGGATCCCCAACTCATGTCATCTGCAAGATTTGTCACCAATATCTGAGTAGAGGCCAAAAACTCACTAGCTTGAGTACGTCATGTATGAACCACCACATGGACATGAAGAACAAGTCGCAGTGGGAAGCTCACTGTGCTAGAATGCGGGCTAGCGGGGTGGGCCTACCATTGTCTGCCTCATCAAGTGCATCCATGTGCTCTTCATCGTCTGTGACTGTCGGGACAGCTGTCACACATGCTTTTGGACGCAGACCTTCCATCTCTTTACCCGCAACAGGCAGTGTGATTGGCAGGTCGTCACTTGGTTTTCAAGTGGACAATGCTGCTGGTGTTGAGCTCTCTCAGACATCGAGAGCACCACCTTTGGATGAAGGCAACATTACATCAGTGGGCAGCTGACGTCACTTCCTGTTTTCCTGCTCTGGCGGTGGAGGACGGCAGGTAGGAGGAATGTCCCAGTTGAAGAACGCGACAATGAAAAATTTAAAGAAAAGACTTCCATTAAAGAAAGCCCTGAAAGGGAGACAGAAAAAATCTCTACAGACACTCTCCGAGTTTGAAGACATCGCCGTGTATTTCTCACGTGAGGAATGGGGGACCTTAGAAGAAGAACAGAAGGAACATTACATCTTCGCCTGCACCTCCCTCACAGACCAGCAGCTTGCTGGGGATACCCTACTCAACCACGTCTCAGCACAACAGCCAGCCCTCCGTCACTCAGATGTGGACAAGTAAACAAACATTTCCACCTAGCCATGAGAAAGCTAAGTGCTTGAATTTCACCATCTTCAAGCTGTTGGCTACAGAAATGCTGCCTTTCCGCCTGGTGCACACAGAGGAATTTCAAGACCTTATGTCCGTCACAGTGCCCCAGTACCAGATGCCCAGTCGACACTACTTCTCCAAGAAAGGTGTGCCTGGGCTACACCAGCAGGTCCCAGACAACATCATCGCTTTTTTGAGAAACTCTGTTTGTGACAGGGTGCATTTCACCACAGACACTTGGACCAGTAAGCATGGAATGGAGCATTACATGTCGCTGACTGGGCACTGGTTAACTATGGTGAGAGCTGGGGAAGGGTCTGCTGTCCAACTCTTGCAGTCCCCACGAGTTGTGTGTCCATCCTCTGTAGGTAGAAGTTCCTCCACTGCTTCTGCCTCCTCAATCTCGTCTCTGTCCTCCACCTCCGCCTAAAGCCTGTCGGTAATGCCACCCGTGTTGTAACTGCACAGAAAGAATCCTGCACACCTCCTTACTATGCTGGCAGCAGGGATCAATGCCATCAGGTGGTCTTTACCTTGAAATGCCTGGGAAATGTGAGTCACACAGTTGAGGAGTTGTGGTCAGCTCTGGCGACCGGGTTTCAGCAATGGTTGTCTCCACTCAACTTGCAGCCAAGGAAGGCCGTGTGCGACAATGCTGCAAACCTGGGTGTGGCCCTTCACCGGGGCAATATCACACACGTGCCTTGTATGGCTCACGTGTTGAATCTGGTTGTCCCAGGAATTTTTGACACACTATCCCGGCCTAGATGGGCTGCTGCAGAAGGCACGGTCGCTGCGTGCTCACTTCCACCGTTCGCATCCCGCAGCTCAACGACTTGCTTTGCTCCAGAAGTCTTTCGGCTTGCCCGTTCACCGGCTGAAATGTGATGTGCCGACACGCTGGAATTCTACTCTGCACATGTTGCAGCGACTGTGGCAGCACCGCCAAGCCAAGGTGCAATACATTATGACATATAGCCTGGGCCCACGAGATCCAGAGGTGCAATACATTATGACATATAGCCTGGGCCTACGAGATCCAGAGATGCGGCAGATCACGCTGCAGGAGTGGTCTTAGATCAAGGACCTATGCACCCTTCTGCACAGTTGTGAGATGGTGACGAAGATGTTTAGTGCTGACGATGCCATTATCAGCATGACTATTTTGGTCATCTACATGCTGGAGCACACTCTAAACAATATTCAGAGTCAGGTGGTGGGACAAGAAAAGGGGGAGGAAGTACAGGAGGAGTCCTATGCGGAAGGGATGACAACATCTCCAAGGTCCTCACGGTCGGCAGCACCAAGACGGCAGGCATGGGAGGGTGGTGGAGAGGGATTAACGAGGGCGCATGGTAGCAATCAAACTCTTGAGGAAGGTGCAGGAGCCCAGGAAGAAATAGAGGACGAACTGCCGATGGGCATGGAAGAGTCAGCAGATGAGGGAGACCTTGATGACATTTCTGTTGTGCGAGGTTGGAGGGAGAGGGCAGAGGAAGGAAGCATGATTCTCACCTCCCCACCACCAACAGAACAAGGAGTTGGTCCTCCTGGATGACAAAGACACATGAGCGCCTTCTTGCTGCACTACCTGCAACATGACCCTCGGGTTGTCTGAATTAGAAGTAATGCCAACTACTGGGTTGTCACATTATTAGATCCCTGGTACAAGACCAAATTTGCCTTAAATAATTCCTGCCATACAAAGGGACGCACGCATGCAGGAATATCAGCAGAAGCTGATACATAATCTCAGATCAGCTTTTCCTCAAAACACCAGTGGTACACAAAGTGAATCTCACAGTTCTAAGGCTGCTTTCACATTACGGATTTTTCAGATCCGATGCTGACCGATCAAAATCAGACAGCATCGGATCCGAATTTGGCCCCATGCAGCCCTATGGGCATCGGACTGAATCGGATGTGCACTAAATGCCATCCGATTTGGTCCGATCCGATTCTGTACGATTTTATTATCGGTGCAAAAATCGGAGCCTGCTCCGATTTTTGCACCGAAAATAAAATCTGACAGATTCGGATCGGACCAAATCGGATGGCATTTAGTGCACATCCGATTCGGACCCGATCCCTATAACATGGGGCCCTATGGAGAAGGGTCCGAGGAAACATCTGATGTCTCCTCGGACCCGGCTCCTAACTGGGAGCACAAGGGTTAAAAAAAAAACAAAAAAAACCTTATGCTCACCTCTCCCCGAGCCCCCACCGTCTCCCGCCGTCTTCCTGAAGGTTCCCGGTGGCTCCCGCAGGCTGCAGAGGTCTTCTGCATGTGTTCAGGACCTGCGGTGATGTCACAGTCATGTGACCGCGGTTTACCATGGTGGAACCCGCGGTCACGTGACTGTGACATCACCGCAGGTCCTGAACACATGCAGAAGACGTCTGCAGCCTGCGGGAGCCACCAGGAGCCTTCAGGAAGCCGGCGGGGGCTCGGGGAGAGGTGAGCATAAGGTTTTTTTTTTTTTCTTTTTTTCAGCCCGGAGGCGCCGATTTTATGCCGGAATCGGGTGCCTATTTGGCTCCCGATTCCAGGCATCAGAAGGGAGCCGATGCTGTCCGATTTATATCGGACAGCATCGGCTCCCTAAAAATCGTAATGTGAAGGTAGCCTAACTTGTCAACCGTGGGACTGTCGAGTCATCATCACTCACACCATACCAGTAACACCGTATCTGGTGGTGGTAACAGCAATTTTGTGGCCTTGTTTCACTATTTTTTTAGACCATCATTTGCAAGGCCTGAAGACACACGAGAAGTCTGACACATAGTAAATGCCTTGAGCGGATGGTACACGAGTATCTCCAACTTAACATCAATGCCATGGCTGGGGAACTGGAGCTTTGCTTATTTTGGGCTTCCAATCTAGAAAAATGGCCTGAGCTCACCACTCATGCCTTGGAGATCTAGCTGTGCGCTGCTGGTGGTGTGCTGACAGAAAAGCGCATGCATCTGTCCATCCAGAATGTGGACAGACTGACGTTCATAAAGATAAACAAGGCATAGCTCTGCAAGGACTTTTCTATCCCTGTGTCATCCTGAGGAGACTAAAGCCTTGTGGATTTTTGCTTAAAAGTAGCCATTTAAAGTTTGCAACTGTGTGGCACTTGATGCCACTTAAGTGGTGTCTGTGCCCAAATTTTTGGAAAGAATGGAGACTCATCTTGTAGTCCCCTAAATGTGACACAATACTCATCGTCTGCACGAGGACTTATAGATACTGAGGAAAAACCTCACCAAATACTCATCGTCTGCACGTGGCCTTACAAATACTGAGGAAAACCTCACCAAATAATCATCGTCTGCCCGAGGCCTTACAGATACTGAAGTAAAACTCACCAAAGACTCATCGTCTGCACGAGGCCTTACAGATACTGAAGTAAAACTCACCAAAGACTCATCGTCTGCACGTGGCCTTACAGATACTGAAGTAAAACTCATCAAATACTCATCGTCTGCACAAGGCCTTACAGATACTGAAGTAAAACTCACCAAATGCTCATTGTCTGCACAAGGCCTTACAGATACTGAGATAAAAACCTCACCAACTACTCATCATATGCACGAGGCCTTACAGATACTGAGGAAAAACCTCACCAAATACTCATCATCTGAACAAAGGCCTTACAGATACTGAGGAAAAACATCACCAAATACTCATAGTCTGCACGAGGCCTTACAGATACTGAGGAAAAACATCACCAAATACTCATAGTCTGCACGAGGCCTTACAGATACTGAAGTAAAACTCATCAAATACTCATCGTGTGCAAGTTGCCTTACATATACTGAAGTAAAACTCACCAATTACTCATCATCTGCACGTGGCCTTACAGATACTGAAGTAAAACTCACCAAATACTCATCGTCTGCACGTGGCCTTACAGATACTGAGGTAAAAACCTCACCAAATAGTCATCGTATGCACGAGGCCTTACAAATAATGAGGAAAAACCTCACCAAATACTCATCGTATGCACGAGACCTTACAACTACTGAAGTAAAACTCACCAAATACTCATGGTGTGCATGATGCCTTACAAATACTGGAGTAAAAACGGATTTTAGAAGGGCATGACATGCCTATATCTGTGTCTCCTCCCCCTTTTACTCGTCTATCTCTTTTCTTTTTGCATTTTTATATGTACTTGTTTCCATGTGTTTGTTGTATCGTCTGAGTAGTTTGTCACCTTTTGGACACCTTAGAAGGTGTTTTCTATGTGTTTGCCTGCCATTGTTTTCAATGGAGTTCGACGATGTTCGACGAACATTCGACAAACTCCCCCCTCCCCAATTCGACAAATCAAATTGAATTCAAACACTAGGGTGGTGGCTCATCTCTAATGATAACTATAACATGGCTTCTGGACTGACAAAATGGCGGCAGATATATAGTGCATATGAAAACTTCTTTAACAGTCTTCATATGCGGCTGCTTGGGAAGACTGGTGTTGGTTTTGTCGTGAAAACATGACCAACTGCTCGATGGATTCTAAAATACTTACATACATAAGCGTCTCAAGAATGTAGTTATTCTTGCATACATAAAGCTGTGACTGGTGTCTTTTTCTCAAGTTGACGGGAAACCCGTCATTGTTAAGGTACCGTCACACCTGGCGACTGGGATGGAGATGTCGGCGGCGACTGGCGGGTGCGTGCACGTTTTTGGCGCCACAGCGTCGCAATCCCCCATTTACATTGGGCGACACCTCCAGCGCTGCACCGGCGACCTGACAGGCGGCATCGCCGCCGGGGTGTCTCATAATTCCAGCGGCAATGCAAGACAATGGGAGCCTATGGCTCCCATTGCCTGTCAGGTCGCCGGCGGCGATTTACATGGGGCGATGTGTGCCCATTGCCCCAAACCGGCCGCTTGGTTTCAGAGCACTGCTCTGAAACCAGGCGACAAGTAAATGGCGTCGCCCTCGCCCCTTTACATTAGGCGACGCAGGGGTGATGTTGCCACCGATAGGCCACGCCCCTACGTAGCCTATGTAATCAGCGGCGATGTCGCCACGTGTGACGTGGCCTTTACGTTATTTCCAGTTGCACATTTCTTTAAAGGTCTGAGACGAAGGCACTTCTGCCTTCTTGTTATGCAAATTATGGTCCGTATTGTCTGTGGTGTGCTTTAATAAATTTGAATTACTTTTATTTTGTACGTGTTTTTCTTTAGCTTTTTTGGTACTTTCAGGGTTAGCAAGCTGGCTTGTCGCAGTAAGCGTTTTTGTTGGATTTGCGCTTTCACTATATTTGGATTCATGAAGGTTTTATATTGATTTTTCTCGCTAGGTCAAAATTGGACCAGCTCCACCTGCCAGCCACATGCAGACTTTTATTCCAAAAAAACACCATCCACCACCTCCTCCAGGCAACTACAACAATTGGAATTTTGATCCAAGACACTGCCATCCACCACCTCCTCCAGGCAGCTACATGCAGAATTTTGATCCGAGACACTGCCATCCACTATCTCCTCCAGGCAGCTACATGCAGAATTCTGATCCAAGACACTACTATCCAGCACCTTGTCCAGGCAGCAACATCATGAAACAGAGACAGAGCATATTCCAGAAAATTACATCACCACTATAGTGGGGGAAGAACAATTGGAATTTTGATCCAATAACCTGCCATCCACAACCTCCTCCAGTCAGCTACATGCAGACTTTTATTCCAAAAAAACACCATCCAGCACCTCCTCCAGGTAACTACAACAATTGGAATTTTGATCCAAGACACTGCTATCCACCACCTCCTCCAGGCAGCTACATGCAGAATTTTGATCCAAGACACTGCCATCCACCACCTCCTCCAGTCAGCTACATGCAGACTTTTATTCCAAAAAAACACCATCCAGCACCTCCTCCAGGCAACTACGATAATTGGAATTTTGATCCAAGACACTGCCATCCACCACCTCCTCCAGGCAGCTGCATGCAGAATTTTGATCCAAGACACTGCCATCCACTACCTCCTCCAGGCAGCTACATGCAGCATTCTGATCAAACACCCTACTATCCAACACCTCTTCCAGGCAGTTACAACAATTGGAATTTTGATCCAAGAACCTACTATCCAGCACCTCGTCCAGGCAGCTACATCATGAAACAGAGATAGAGCATATTACAGAAGAAGACGTCACCACTATAGTGGGGGAAGAACCTGCCTCAGAAGAAAGCAGCACAAAAAAACAACAAAAAAAAGATAAATATAGGTTTAGGATAAGAATAGACAGGTGTAGTTAAGATAAGACAAGTATAGACAAATACAGCTAGGAAATAATAAAGATAGGTTAGTATAGGAATAAAGATAAATATACAGTTAGGGCCAGAAATATTTGGACAGTGACACAAGTTTTTTTATTTTAGCTGTTTACAAAAACATGTTCAGAAATACAATTATATATATATAATATGGGCTGAAAGTGCACACTCCCAGCTGCAATATGAGAGTTTCCACATCCAAATTGGAGAAAGGGTTTAGGAATCATAGCTCTGTAATGCACAGCCTCCTCTTTTTCAAGGGACCAAAAGTAATTGGACAATGGACTCTAAGGGCTGCAATTAACTCTGAAGGCGTCTCCCTCGGTAACCTGTAATCAATGAAGTAGTTAAAAGGTCAGGGGTGGATTCCAGGTGTGTGGTTTTGCATTTGGAAGCTGTTGCTGTGACCAGACAACATGCGGTCAAAGGAACTCTCAATTGAGGTGAAGCAGAACATCCTGAGGCTGAAAAAAAAGAAAAAATCCATCAGAGAGATAGCAGACATGCTTGGAGTAGCAAAATCAACAGTTGGTACATTCTGAGAAAAAAGGAATTGACTGGTGAGCTTGGAAACTCAAAAAGGCCTGGGCGTCCACGGATGACAACAGTGGTGGATGATCGCCGCATACTTTATTTGGTGAAGAAGAACCCGTTCACAACATCAACTGAAGTCCAGAACACTCTCAGTGAAGTAGGTGTATCTGTCTCTAAGTCAACAGTAAAGAGAAGACTCCATGACAGTAAATACAAAGGGTTCACATCTAGATGCAAACCATTCATCAATTCCAAAAATAAACAGGCCAGAGTTAAATTTGCTGAAAAACACCTCAAGAAGCCAGCTCAGTTCTGGAAAAGTATTCTATGGACAGATGAGACAAAGATCAACCTGTACCAGAATGATGGGAAGAAAAAAGTTTGGAGAAGAAAGGGAACGGCACATGATCCAAGGCACACCACATCCTCTGTAAAACATGGTGGAGGCAACGTGATGGCATGGGCATGCATGGCTTTCAATGGCACTGGGTCACTTGTATTTATTGATGACATAACAGCAGACAATAGTAGCCGGATGAATTCTGAAGTGCACCGGGATATACTTTCAGCCCAGATTCAGCCAAATGCTGCAAAGTTGATTGGACGGTGCTTCATAGTACAGATGGACAATGACCCCAAGCATACAGCCAAAGCTACCCAGGAGTTCATGAGTGCAAAAAAGTGGAACATTCTGCAATGGCCAAGTCAATCACCAGATCTTAACCCAATTGAGCATGCATTTCACTTGCTCAAATCCAGACTTAAGACGGAAAGACCCACAAACAAGCAAGACCTGAAGGCTGCGGCTGTAAAGGCCTGGCAACGCATTAAGAAGGAGGAAACCCAGCGTTTGGTGATGTCCATGGGTTCCAGACTTAAGGCAGTGATTGCCTCCAAAGGATTCGCAACAAAATATTGAAAATAACAATAATTTGTTTGGGTTATGTTTATTTGTCCAATTACTTTTGACCTCCTAAAATGTTGAGTGTTTGTAAAGAAATGTGTACAATTCCTACATTTTCTATCAGATATTTTTGTTCAACCCTTCAAATTAAACGTTACAATCTGCACTTGAATTCTGTTGTAGAGGTTTCATTTCAAATCCAATGTGGTGGCATGCAGAGCCCAACTCGCGAAAATTGTGTCACTGTCCAAATATTTCTGGCCCTAACTGTAGATATAGGATAAGCATAGGCCCGTGTAGTTACGATAAGTATAGACAAATACAGCTAGGAAATAACAAAAAAATAGGTTAGAAAAAAAAATTGGACCAGCTTGCTAAGGGTTGCTTGCTAAGAGCTGAATGCTCTCCTGGATACACCTCTTTGCCCTCGCTTGAACCTTGTGTGCTGGTTGCGGGTTCAGAAAGGGCTGGGCCTTTATTTGTTCATGCGGACAAGTCACTGGTGGCAGTTTATCAATTCAGTGTGGTGCTGCGCAAATGCATTCATGCCCTGGGTTTGTCCAGTCTGCACATTTCGTCCCATTCTTCTTGAATAAGCGCGGAAACGGAGGTGTCGCAGTGTGGCATACCGGAATCAAAAATGTGTCATATTGGGAGGTGGAACTTACATATGGTTAGATTGTATATCTGCCCGAATTTACTTACCTAATTCTCTCTTCCTATTCTTACAGGTTCTAAGGTGATATGGATTGTTCAACTCTCTTTTATTTATTTGGCGAGTAAGAAAGCCCAGCTCAGGAGCTATTTCGAGAACTTGTCATTTGATCAAGGTCAAGTTTCGATTCATTGGTATGGTATAGCAAGTGGGAGGAGATGTGTTGTTTGTTACAAGATCTTTCTTTGATTGCACCTCAACCTGATTTGATTATTAAACACTTGGTGGGGAACGATCTGGGGAAGAGTAGCACCCTCGATAATCTGTGGCATATCAAGCAAGATTTGATGACTATATGTGCTTTGCTGCCGATCACTTGCCGATCACTTGCTTGACATTTTCTGAGATCGTTCCCAGCCTAGTGTGGTCATCCACCAATGTTTCCTGGACATGATCTGAAAACGTATGAATCGTACCATTTCTAGATTCATGTCAGTCATGGGTGGTTTTGCCTTTTGTCACGTAGACCTGGAAGGTTTCATTGCTGGGCTATATAGGGATAATGGGGCACACCTTAGTGAAATCAGTCTAGACATTTTCAATTTAAGCTTACAGTCCCTGAAAGAGAGAAAGAGTCTTCCCATACCATTGAGAAAGAGTCTTCCCATATAATTGGAATTATAATGATTTTTTTTAACATATTTATTTTTGATGGATGTTTTCACCTCTGGTATGTTATTGTTTTGGTTATTAATGGTTATTTATTGACTGTATGATTAGTAACTGCTAAGTAAAGCCTCGAGGCCATATTAATACCATGGATCGAGTCCTGAATATTTTTTTTTTGTAGTTTTAGGGTATAGGGGACATATAGGAGTTTGGATTCCCATGGGTGGCCCCACAGAGCAATTAGCAGTGGGGGCCACGTGGGAAAATGGCCTCCTGTCGATCTCATTGATATATAGAGCCACTTAGTTTGGATTTGTGTATTGGATTTGTGTATTTAAAGGAGGTTTACTATAGCTAATGTATGGATGTTTGGTCTGAGGTATTCTCAGGCTTTATAGTTTACTAGGGGCAGAGCCCAGTTAACCAGGTATCAGGGTCCAGGTTGGCTGTGAGTGGCCACCTGGACCGCTGAGTGAGGGTGACAACTATGATTGGTTGTCCTTTGAGCAGGAAAAGGGGGGTATATAAGTCCCCTCATGAGGTGTTCAGCGCCATCGCAGCACCTAAAAGAATCAAGAAGACACCCGCCCTGGTGAAGATGGTCTCTTGAAGTCTGGATCATCGTGAGGCTTTGCTTGTGGGGAAAGTCTTACCATATAATTGGGATTATAATGAATTCTTTTAACATAATTATTTCAGATGGATGTTTACCCATCAGATATTTTAATGGTATCGTAATTAATGGTTATTTACTGACTGTATGATTGGTAACCCCTAAGTAAAGTCTTACGGCATATGTATACCATGGGAGTGTATTTTTTTTAGTAGTTTAAGGGTAACGGGGACTTATGGGGGGATCTGTGTTCCCAAGAAAATTGTGACTAACAAATGTTCTAGTAAATGTATTCTAGTAAAGAAGCCCTAATATAACAGGTGATATTATTGTGTCCTATGTCAGGTGCATGTGTATAGAGCAGGTTATTGTGTCCTATGTCAGGTGTGTGAGTAGAGAGTAGGTTATTGTGTCCTACGTCAGGTGGGTGTGTATAGAGCAGGTCATGCTGAGTATTTGGGTGCAAAAATTTTTGTAACAAATTTGCATCTCCGGACAAAAAAAGGCAACATTTTTTTCACGCATATTTTGAACTTTTCTTTGAAACCCATCCGACATCAGTGCCTGACTTCACAAATGCTTTTCTGAATAAAAATGCAAAAATTCCCACAGACCCCTCCAAAATCTTGTTGTAAGCGACCAACTCCAAATTATTGCCTATGGATTTAGAATGGGATGTCATCATATTCCACAGCCCTATACTTATGTCCTTATAGGTATATGTATAATAATATCACTAAGATATTTGTTATAATTTACTGTATCAGATTATTTACATACATGTATAAACCCCCATAGACTTTGCTATACATAATTATATTAAATATCCTTGGCTCAGGGCTTGTGCTGCACATTATAGAATGTTATGACATCACAGAATCATCACCATGGTGACCTCTGCTTGGAGATTATGACAACATGAAAAGAATATCAGCAACCAGTTTACCCAGAAGTTTACCCAGAACTCATTTGATGGTTATAGAAGGAGTTGGAAGGAACATGTGTCTTAAACTCATGTTCTGTGGCGGGGCGTAGCATGGCTGCTGAGGAGTGAGGACGCGAACATGTGTCTTAAACTCATGTTCTGTGGCGAGGCGTGGCATGGCTGCTGAGGAGTGAGGACGCATATGTCGGAGCTCCTGCACCTAGCCCGGTAAACACAGCCACAGCAGAGCCACATAAAGTTACCCCGGCACGTCTACCAGGAGGAGAAGAGGACAAAGTGCTGTGGGACCTGCGGTGGGTGAGACACCGGCGATAGACATAGCCCGCTATTACAATACTGTGGGAGAAGGACCGGAGGATCAAGCAGAAGAGAGATTGCGGCAGGAATGGCACCTCAGAGAGGAGAGACAACCGGCCAGGCACGATGGACAACGCCAGCAGACCCAGCTCTAAGAGGTAAAGATAAGACCCCGCAAACAAGTAATCCAGGAGACCACAGAGCACCCGAAAAGGGGGGAAACTATATTCAAAATGCCGCAGCCTCCATTACAGAAAAAACACTAGCTCATCTAGGAGGAGGAGCAAGGGAGGGAGAGCAAGGAGGCAGTGAGAGAGCCGAGTTAATCTCATACAGCGGCAACGGTGTGCAGCCAGTGGAAACCTCATTCTCCCCTCCGGACACCTCACAAAGTGCCCACATTGCTAATGCCTCTCACATCCCAGATAACAATATGGGACCTACCATCTATGCCCCATTACCCTCTCCAACAACATTGCCTAAGAGATGCAGCCCTTCACTCCATCTGGGCACCCCACATCCTCCTGGAAAAGGGATACCCGCACAATGTACATTTGATATAACCTTCAGAGAAGTGCACAAACAGGCTCTAACCAGAGTAGAAAGAGAAGTGGGAGGCCCCGCTGCACAACCGAGCAACAAGACAAGTACATTAGAGTCTCTAGTTTGAGAGGTTGATGCCTCACAGTTCCTCATCTGGCAGCTTCATTAAATAGTACCCGCCAAAGGTCTGCAATGCTGTCATTGCTGCAAAGGGAGCATTCTTTGAGGAAAGCAATGTTTTAAGGAGAAAATTATTATTTCGAATAAAAATCATTATTTCTAAACTTGTCAATACCTGGACTATATTTACTATTCATTTTGCAACTCATTTGATAAATAAAAGTATAACTTTTCATGGAAAAACAAAATTGTCTGGGTGACCCCAAACATTTGAACTATAGTGTAGGAGGTGGTGATGACGGCATCGATTAGTCTCAGGGACCACACGGCTCTGGTAGGAGAAGCATCCATTTAGAACATTCTACATTACTTTTCCTTACATCCATGACTTTTACATTCTTTCTTTTACAACTTTGAAATTCTGGAAAAAGAGCTGAAGAATACAAATGCTGATACCACAATGGAGGGAGAAGAAATTAATGTGCGGAGTGATGAGAAGAGAAGACGCTTCCACAGGTAACCGCTGCAGTGAGGAGTCACCATTAAATCACATAGGAAACAGTCACATTTCCAGCTATAAAGAGAAAATGAAGTTCCATTCTCTCTGCTGCTGCTGGTGTCCAGTCACCGGGGCAGTGCGGGAAGCAGTAACAGTCACCACTCACTACACACTGAGAACACTGGAAACACTGTCACCGCTGCAGAGCCACCTGTCAGTCAGGGAACACGAGGAGTGATCACTGGGGGCTCACTATGTAGTGATTGTGACTGTTACAGCCCCGCACTGTGCTGGTGACTGGAAGTGAGCAGCTGCTGGGAGAAGGGAACTTCATTTTCTCCTTGCAGCCACTGTGTCACGATTCCTCTGCTGTCTTGGACACAATGAGTGACAGTTATGCTGCCTTATGACATCAGGGCTGTGCTGAGCTGTCAGTTTGGTGAGTGACAGCTCAACCGTCCAATCTGAAGCTGGGAGATGCTTCATTAATTTAGGTGTTCCCTGTTCTCTGTGATTGCCCAACTTCTTAGCTGAGCAGTCAGTCCCAGATCCCCACCAGTAGTACCATTTGCCCATTGGTGCATGTTGGACTCATTTATCTGTTTTCTGTGTTTTGATCTATAGCTACTAGACCTTGGGAGTCCTCTGATCATCTGTTTGTCCTGTCCCTTTGTCTGATCTGCTCTCCTCCTGGTATTGTGGCCCTGGACCGTGACCTGTCTAAGCCTTTGTTTTTCCCCTTAGATCTCGACATGCTCCCCTTGTATCTCACCCCGAAGCGTTTGACAATCCTACCTCACGGCTTGTCCGTCACACACCAGCGTCACACTGCTTCTATAAACTAGATATATGTGATATAATAGTATACTATTATAAGTAAAGAAAAAAAAAAGTATATATCCATTGTAAAATATTTTTTAAAAATCACAATAAAGAACCAAAAGAAAGAAAAAACATTATTCCAATAAAAATGTATATTTATGTAAAACAAAAATAAACCAAAAAATAATCAGATCACAGGAGCAGAGAAGATGGAGAGATTAATTTCTGTATCTTCCCCATTGTCTGTCTGATGTATAATGGACTGATGTCATCAGAGTGCAGCCTGAAATGTCACACGCACCCATAGACTTGAATGGGAGCACATCGTCCAAGATCCGCTGCCAATCGCAGCATTCAGGGATTTCTTTCTCACCCCGAATCAGAATGAGAAAAATATCACTGATGGTCATTGCCTACCCCATATTATAACACTGGAGTGAGAGCAATCCGATATAACATGTGACAGCGCTCGTCCTAATTATACACAAGTGTGAGCAATACCCTAAGGCCGGGGTCACCCGAGTAAAGAAAGCTCCTTCCAATTCTCATCCAGGAGGGGGCGACGATTATTTTTCTCACTTGTCATCCATGTACAATTCATGTTTTTAATCACCAGCTATTAATCTTTTTACAGGACCATTTACATTTTCCATCTTACAGAACTGCAAAATATTGGTAAGAATCAGATGTTGTAGCATCCAATTTATGGCAGTCAAATCGCACCATCTTGCAATTTTTGACTCAGGTGACTACAGCTGAGAAAACTCTGCAGATCTGCACGGCCTCATTGAATAACATTGGTCCAAGCACAATACCCTTTGGTTTATCGCTCGTGTAATTGAGTCCTAATAACCAAAATCCTCAAACTCCTGGAAAACCACTTTTGGGCCACTTTCAAACGTTCAGTACAACCAGGATGGGAATAACATGTTCAGGTGACAGCTCCACAGAGGGGCAGATTGCACGGATACAGAGAAATCGTCACATATGAGGCGTGATGGACAGTGAGAGCAGTCAGAGCAGATCCTGCTCACCAAGCTGACACTATAGAGTTGTCATTCCCCAGCAGGCACCAAAGTTCTCTTTAACCTTCATGCTGTTGTAGGTTCTCCTGTGTGCTCATCTTCTGTGTGGAGGATCCATACTTTCCTCTGGAAATCTGATAGACAAGAAGGGTAAACCCTGACACTTACCCCGGGCAACCCTGAGCTTCCTTATATCCCTAGATGGGTTCTTTTACCCTGTGCGATGATCACGTTCCTACCCTTGTCGTACCCTAACATCAGATCTGACTGCTGTGCAGGACAGCAGGAACACTACTCCTGCTCCACAATAATAACACAAAGCTTCTAATGCTCCAGCTCCTCATGGGCGGTACCAATGTGACATGGCCCCCACAAACCAGAACAGCAACATCTGCACTACAATATGGCGCTCCTTCCCTCCTGAGCTTTGTACTGTGAATGAAAAGTAGGTTTTGATCACACATGTGGTATTGGTGTTCTCAGGAGAAATTGTTCAACAAACTGTATGCTCAATCTTTTTCTATTTGCCCTTTTAAAAATTAAAACTTGGAGCTAAACATTTTAATGAAAAATTCACCCTTTCATTTTTTTCACGGCTCAACATTATAAAATCCAGTTGTGGGTTGAAGGTGCTCATCACACCACTAGATAAATTCTTTCCAGGATGCAGTTTCCAAAATGTGATCAGTTGTTGTGTCACTTTTGGGTAGTTTTGGTCATTTCGGCCCTCCAATGTCACTTTAAATGTGATGTGGTCCCTAAAAAATTGGTTTTGTAAATTTGGCTGTAAAAATGAGACATTGAGGATAAATTAAATCCCTTATAAATTCTAAAAAAAAATGTAGTTTAAAAAATGATCCTGATATAAAGTAGACTTATTTAAAATATGATTTAGTAACTATTTTGTGTGGTATATCTAACTGGATTAAGAGCATAAAGATTACAAAATTGCTAAAGGTTCACAATTATGACAAATTTTCATAAATAAAACACAATTCAACCAATAGTTACCACTAACATGAAGAACAACGTGTCACGAAAAACAGTGTCAGAATCACTGGGATGTAATGAAGCTCCAGAGTTATCATCTCATAAAGAGACACCGGTCAGGATTGTAACATTCTGCCGATCAAGAAGGTGAAACCTGGCTGTGGCATGAAAGGGTTAAGGGTTATTTTTTGACCTGTGCACATATTGGCCGGTATTGCTCATTAATTGATCACAGGAGATTGATTTGTGCTTATTTAGATTACTTTTGCTTGTATCAATGATGCTTTGTTTCGCTCCTCTGATGCATTTTTTTGATTATTGTCCTGAAAACATCATATATTCCCACATGGTGAAGGGCTGATCATATAAAACATGCAATGAATGAAAAATAACAAATGTTTTATTGTCTGTCATTGGATGTTCATACTGGGCAATGATGAGGAATGAACATTAGTACAATTGACTATTGATTCACCCATCTCCCTGACAATTCAATAAGTTAATCAAAGAACTTTGCTACATACATTGCAATTTGAACGGATTTATGTGTGCGTATATATTGTATATATATATTTTTTTATCAAGCTTATGTTATTCAAAACTCATAACATCAATTTTATTTATGGCAGATGACGGAACCAGCAGCTCAGAAGAGCAACTAAAATCTTCCAAAGTAAAGCAGATGTCTTATTTAAAAAAGTAATGCCTCCTAATTCAACGCAGAATGTCATGAAAAATGAAAGTCAAAGGAAAGAAGCCATAGGCTGGGGTCACACTTGGCGTGCAGTAATTTTGCATTTTTTTTTACCTGATTCCGTTTAAGGAAATTGCCATTTTTTTCAACGTAAAAACGCTATGCGTTAATACATGGTACCTATATGTACCATGCGTTAATGGATGCATAATTAACAAAAAGAACTCCCGTGCTTTATAAACAGAATTAGGAGCCGGAGAGTTCAGAAGATAGGGTGATCACATTTTTATGCAGAATAACAATTTTTATTAGAAAATATGAAATAATAACAAGTATTATCACCCAGTGAGCAACACAATAATGAAAGTTGTTACAAGAGAGCCAGGAACAATGTGACCTGCCAAAAGGACATCTTGTGCACATATACAAAGCTAATCATTTGGGGCACGCTGGTAACCACGAGGTTAGAGCAGCACAACTCCTTAAAGAATAGTTAGCTCAAAGCAGAATGAGACACAAATAACAGATCAAATAGCTTGAGACATGGCTGCAGCGGGTACAAGTGTGCACTTGACTGTCAGATGGCAGGAGAGCCTCAGCACACATTTCACAACGGGAAATGTGGCTTTGTCAGGAGTTATAGCTGAATAGAAGCTTTATCCTTTTAGCGCTCCTGTGCAGGCTTTACCTATGGGTTATCGGTTCTCTTCTGTCTTTTCCGGAACTTGTTCACTACAGTACTTTTTAATAAAAGTAGTCTTTACAAAAATTTCTTGTGTGTGTACAGCAATGCTGCTCATTGGGTGGCTATAAATACTATTGCCAAGGGGTTGAAAACAACAGCACCTTGGCAGTAGTAAGCACAGGTAAGCAATGAACAACTTTTGCGCACACAGACACATGTAGTGGAAACCCAAATATCTCAGCTATATTGCACACCCCCTTTTAATACAGCTGGGAATTGGGAGGGATTGGGGAGATTTTTCGGAGGTGCTAAAAATCACTTTATGAGCATGCTCAGTGTGAAATCTGCATCAGCACCAAACGCAGCCATCCGCAAGACCTTGCGTACTAATGCGCACCCATAGACAGTAATGCGTTGTTTGTACACACTCGTCCGCATGCACGTTGCCGCGCACATTTATGGGCTCAAAAAATGCAACATGTTGCGTTCAGAGGGCGCCGATAAACAACGCACTCGTCCGCATCCGCAGACATACTGACACCACCGCATGTCCCTGTGTTCATAATGATAAAGATAGGTGGGCAAGATGCTTGCAGATTTTTGAAAAGAAGTACACAGCCACCGCTGCGGTCAGAAACGCTAGTGTGAAACCAGCCTTAGAACTGTAAATAGTTTTTTAGCTGCAGGCATTATGGCCAGGTACGTTTTTCTTCTCATTATGTAACCTTACACCTAGAAAAAAACAACGGTCTAATGTCCATCATGCAAATGTAGAAATCTTATTTTAGGTGTAAAGGAAGGAGATGGAGAACACAATACAAGAAATACAGGATCTCAAAGTCATTCATATTAATGTACAATGTATAAATTACATATACTGCACACTGACAAATTGTACAGTTATTGCACACTGGAAGATTGTACAGTTTTCACCTCCGAGTATCTAAATACCCCTTTACATCTCAAGCAAATATCACAGTCCTAAATGTCTGTGACTTAATTACTGGACTAGTCAGGCAGAGTTACTGTATTGCTACTAGTTGGGCAGTCATACTAATATACAGGCCACAGCAACTTCCCCTGTCAGGGAAAGACCCAGTATGGGAAAAGTAATTAAAGGAAGTCCAATCTAATGGCAAAATCACAGAATGTTATGACATCACAGACTCATCACCATGGTGACCTCTGCCTGGAGATTATGACATCATGAAGAGAATATCAGCAGCTGTTCACCCAGAACTCATCTGATGGTTACAGAAGGAGTTGATAGGAACATGTGTCTTAATCTAATGTACTGTCATTTTATTTCCAGTTTCCTATCTATATAATCTTCTGATTTCTTGTGACAAGCTTCCTCTACTTTACTATTCTCATATCACATACATTTTATAATGAGAAATATATTTTACTAATTAAACAAGCTAGTTATACAATATTTTCTATTGATAATATTAGTAATTAATGTTGAACTTATTTTAAGGAAACCTCTCTCTATTTATCCAATTTAGGGTTTTGAAGTTATGTCTTTGAGAAGAATGCTGAGCAAAAATCAGAGAACAATTTATGTAAGTAATGTAACCCAGAATAGTGAGTGCAATGCTATCTCTATATATCTGTGTAACAATGAATTACTGCTGTCTGATGTCCGCTGTTTATTCACGGCCAAATGACCGGACCAATCTTCACCAAATTTGCCCCATAGATAAATCCGGCATTTCTGGAGGCTTTACACTGGGTTTCAGTTCTCTAAACCCTAAAGTTCTTGAGATAGTCGCCAAAAAACAGAACACAAATGCAAATGTGAACTTACAGATAAAAAATTGGACCAATCTGCCCCAAATTTTCTACATAAGGGAATCAGGCCCTTCAGATGGTTTTACACTGGGTTTCTCCTCTGATTTGTTGCTTCATATCAGGAGCAAAGAAAGTTTTTAAGCCACACAAAGAAAAAACAGGTGAACCAGATAGATCCATGTGAAGCCGAGTAATTATGCTGTATTATATATACTGAAAGTAATAGTAATTAGTAACACATTCATGAGCGATGATGTACATTTGCGTCATCGGCCGTGTTCCTGCTTTTGATATGGGCTCACACGCTGAGCCGGCATCTTATCAGGGGGCACGGACTGGCGCTCTGATCACACCGGGCACTAGGAATAATAAATCCATCTTGTGTGATATTTAAGAAGAAACATCCATTGTTCAGGGTATTGGAAATCTCTAAGTATGTGATGGACAATGTAACCAGATGAAATGTTTCATGAACTTTATACTGTTCTCTGCTTTCCTATTACAGCCTGCAGACAGCGACATGCAGTGTAACTACTAACATTCTCATACACCATTATATATTCATTCTAAGACCAGAAAATTGTGTAAAATACATAGAAAGATGGAGAAAGACCCAAAAACACTAAATTATCCCATTACACATTGTATCAATACTGATCCAACGTGTCTTCACAATAAATCTACTAGTATTTAGCATCCTACATATCACGGGGTCCAATAGCATAAGTTCCAATGGTCCCCACTCAATATGATGGACCCCCACCTCCCAACCATTATAGTAGAGCCACAACCCCTCACTCAGTATAATAAATACCCTACAAGTACTGACATTTCAAAAAGAAAAAAAACTAAACAAATATATATATTAAATATACACTATTGACCTAGATACATTCTCCCTGGACCCCGCTCTGGTCTGTGCAGCATGAAGACTGAGGCTTCACACAGCCGGAGGGTGGGGGATGAAGGGAGGCAGAGCGCTGGGTCAGGGGCATTGACAGGCCACGTGGTCTGCCGCTATGTATGGAGCACGCTGCCCTCTAGTAATCATAGTATAGCTGGAAACTGAGTATCAGATGATATATGTGCAAGGAAGTCTGTACAATTACGTTGTTAGGTCAGGGCTCATTCACATGTTCATTTTTGTACCAGGCGCTGTCAATATTTTTTCACTGGCCCTTATATTGTATGGGGCCTGTAACGTCAGCTTCGGGTGACTTGTGGATTAAACTAACCCATTCTGATTACTAGGAAAAACACCACATCTTTTTGGGGGAGGGAAAGGGTGCTTTTGCCCTTTCAGCCACTCGCTCACCATACACCCGGCAACATTAGAGATTCAATTGTTATCTTAGATCAGTTTTCTAACTTAACATGGGACAACCAGTACACATGGATTATTCCCTTAAATATAGCTATCACAGCGCTTCAACACCATTTATATAAATATAGTAATTAGACTGAAAAATTATAGGCTTTCATTAAACTGACAGTCCAGTTTTTGATGAAAAATATTTTTTTTTCTCTTTAATCACAAGAACTACCTTCAGCACCATGGTGCGTCCATGGGACCTGACTTTTGATTGCAAACTTGGTGATGGCCTACTGGGAGGAAGAAAATCTCTTTTGAGCGGAAAATCCATACTCTGAGCTCATCCACTGGTACACCAGATTTATAGATGACCAACTCTTCATATGGCATGGTTCAACCTCAAACATTGGTAACTTTTCGGAATATCTCAGTTTGAATTTTTTGAATTTGAGATTTACCAGTTACCATCGCATGGAAACTATTAATTTTCTTGACCTGCAGTTTACAGGGATTCATGGTGAAACTATTATTTCATCCATGTACCACAAAACTAATGCAGGAAATTTGGTTCACCAGGAGAAGTCACCGTTTACGTACAATCAAAGCTGTTCCAGTGGGTGAGCTCATCAGAGTGAAAGCGTTTGATTGGGTACATTGGAGGTTCCTGTTTCAAACGCTTCAAAAATTTGGCTTTTCTGGTGGTATTTATATTATGATAAAAGCTCTTTATTCAGCCTCTTCAGCTAAGGTTTTGACAAATAATTACTTGTCCACATCATTTTGCCTCTCCCAATGGCACTAGGCAAGGTTGCCCCCGGTCCCCAACTTTGTTTAATCTATTTTTAGAGCCCTTAATTGAACCGATTCTAACCAACGAGTATGTTCGGGGTGTGGCACTTAATGATAGACAGCATAAAACGTCACTTTTTGCACACGACCTTCTGGTTTTAATTACGGACCCTTTAAATGCCCTACGTAATCTTTTAGTTACCATTACTAAATTTTCTGCCAACTCTTATTATATATTAAACATCAATAAGACTCAGGTTCTCCCATACAATATAGATGTAAATCTCCTAACTTTGTTGAAAGCTGAATTTAGACTATCCTGAGTGGCTTCAGAGTTTTTATATTTGGGGGTTCTTATCACTAATCCTTCCAAACAGATGATTGATAGCAATTTAACGGAGATCTTTAAAAGAATCTCGGAAGATTTGTCTTTCATGTCTAAACAAGAGATATCATGGTCAGGAAGGATAGCTTCTTACAAAATGGTAGTCCTGCCGAAAATTCTTTATATTTTCAGGTCACCCGCTATTGAGCTAAAAAATACTTGGATAAGCTACAACATCAGATGTTATAATATATAAGGAGTGGGAAAACACCAAAAAGAGCTTGTGTGACTCTGGAAAAACATAGAAAGAGAGGGGGGCTGGGGATACCAAATTTTAAGGCCTATTAGTGGCGAATTTGGTAAAAAGCAGTGTCAGGTGGTGGGAGACGCATGACTGCCCATCATGGGTTAATATTGGAAGGACAAATATGAATGGTTATTCTGCATATACATTCACTGCTTCCTTTATTTTCTATGTCAGGAAACGCCTTCCTGTTCTTGAACTATTAAAAGCAACTATTAGAGCCTAGAGGTCACTCTCGCAATGTTCGAGCACTGTCTTTCAGTCTACGATTCCTGTTTGGCAGTCAATTGATATTTTTAGTGCATTCATCCAGAGAATGGCAGCAACTCACCGGGCAGGTTTCAGCAGTGTTTCTTTATTATCTTTTATTGCATGAAAACAGGTGGTTTTTCAAGGGTTGTGGAGGGAGGCTGGGGGTCGCAACAACGGGCCGTTTCGCACGGTCTCGTGCTTCGATGGGTTCTCTGGATGAATGTTCTGTGTAACGAATCTCTAACCTGGAAGTGCACCCTGGGACAGGAAATCCAGCAGAGCTGTGAGGAGAAACGCAGGTGCCCCTGAAAGAAGGAAAAGGAGAGCTCTGTGTCGACTTGCTGGTGCCCAGCTGCCCTGAAGTAAGTGTTTTAAGTTTGATATTTTTAGTGCGATCTGTCCTAGGATTAACCTCAAGACTTGGAGAGAGAAGGGGATTAGTTCCACCTTGGACTTAATAGTCGATGGAAAATTTAAATCTTTTTCGGTATTGAAGAGCCAATTTGATTTATCAGACTCTGAAGAAATTACCTGGCGTCTTATTGATGATCTGTTGGTTAATGATAAAATTCACTTCTCTCTTTCTGGTAACATTAACGTTCTTCTGGGACAGACTAAGATTGGATCCTGTTGACAGACTAGCAGGCTTTATCAGACTTTGAATAATGATCTTTTATTTGATAATCATAGGTTTCTGGGTGTATGGAAGGAGGAGTTCGGACTGGATTGCGTAGCAATGGGTGATTTTTTTTCTACTATTCTTCCGAGTCTTTATTCTGCTACCCCTTGCGTAACATTATTGGGGACCCAGTATAAGCTTTATACTAAATGGTACCGAACTCCCCAGGAACTTGATATCATAAATTCCAGTAACAGCAACCTTTGTTGGCGAGATTGTGGTGCTACCGGCAATATTAAACATAATTTTTGGTCTTGCCCTAGGCTTAGGGGGGTTTTGGTTGGATGTTCAATAATTGTTCAATTTAGTCTTTAATATCAACATCACTCTTACTATACAGCTAGCTCTTCACTTGGAGGGATTAGATGACTTTTAGAGACTCAAGCGACCTTTAAGTGTATATATTCTTTTGTTGTCAAAGAATGTTATCGCTTCACTTTGGAGTGATAAGAGAATTCCTTCCATTGAGTTATTGATGGACAAATTCGCCACGCATAATGTCTATGAATATGTGATTGCCCTTAGAAACAATATGCATCGTAGATACGCGGAGAAGTGGACTCATTGGATATCCTGCTATATGCCAACTTTGACGTTTCCCATTGATTAATAAATTTGACATTTTTATTGATTGGTTTTAGCGTTATTTGACATTTTAACTTCTTTGCCTATTGGATCTATATATATTAATGTATTTTTTACTGATCTATTGGTATATATTGTAATGTACTTTAATATTCTTAGTGTATATTAATAACTTTGGGGAATTCCTGAACATGTAATTGGTTTGCCATGTTGCTGTACATAGTTTTGGTTATAGTTGTTCCCCTTGTACCTCTGTTTGTTTGTCTCCCTATCCTTCCTTTATTTTGTTTATTATTTGTTAATATTTGCTTGATGACCTCATTTTCTGTATGTTTAATTGATAAATGAATAGGTTATGTTATTGGATTATTATTCTATTATTTGTTTGTGTTAATAAAGACATTTAAACACAAAAGTTACAGTTACAGTTGCGGTTATAAAAGAGAGTGTATGGAAAGAAATGACCGATGTGCATATAGAGGCACCCCATAATGTGGGAAATAGTACGTTCGAGTCATTCAATCTGTCTACATCATTAGCCATGTAAGTGAAATGAATGAATTAACACCATATCGCTGGTAAATAAATGATTTAAATGATGGTAAATCTGATATGTCGATATAAGCAGACAGGGTGGAGAGCGGAGAGCGCACAGGGGGGTACAGTTGAATTACGTTTTTAATGTTTTTTTCCCCTTTTTTCAACAGCTTCTACTGCCTGCTTGGATTAGTAGTGATTATCCTTCTGATTGGTGCATGTCTAATATGCTTGTGCACTAAAAATGGCTCTTTCAATAATTTTTCGTTTGGTAAGTAAATCTCATCTGAACTATAAAATGTAATTATTATTATTATTATGATAAAAATCTAAGGTACCACTATCCCCTAAGCTACCATCAACCAACAAAGATCTAAACGGCCATCTGCCACTAAAGAAAGAACCAAAATACTATCAGCCAGACCTAAAAGGAAAACTTAAAGCGTTTAAAATGCTATCAGCCTGATACCTATGCAGAATCAGTTGGTCTGGCCACGGCATCCAGTGTCGATGAGGAAGGTTTCGTGACTATAAAAAGGAAAAATACTAATGTGGATCCTTTTAATTAAGTTAAAATCATATAGAAAGCATCTGAGCCTACAGAATTACCAGTATGTCTTGGACATTACAGTGTACTGGGAGAAGAAGGACTAGAGGAACAGACACAAATTGAGCAAAGTCTTTGATAAGTTTCAGAAAGGGACAATCATGAGGTGGATCCTGTCTCCTCAGTGTCCACAAAGAGAAGGGGAACTACAGGTGACAACAGTGGAAGGAGGATGACCACCAAGAAATCTATGAGATCTAGATGTGGCTGAATATAACCTCTATTAATGTAAACATTTGGAGAACTAGGAGCCGGCAGCAGGCCATTTACCAGCATCTGTCTGATGAGAGATCTGATGTCTTCTTACAGGAGAGATATATGAAGAGCAATGCCCATGTGTATGCAGCTAAGAGAGACTGGAGACTCAGGCTGTCATTCCGATCCTTCGGTCTGGAAAGAAATGACGGTGGGGAATCCTCTTTAATATCATAGACGTCCAGGTGAACAGAGTCCTGGCCGCTGTCTAATGCTGGACTTTACACTGGACTCTGTCCCATTATAGAGCAATAAACATTTATGCTCCGCAGAACAGGAAGAAGTGGAGGGAATTATTCACATCTTAAGTATTTATATTGTATGGGGACTTCAATATGTGGACAGAACCAGCAGTCAGAAGCGACTAAAACATGATGGGAAATTTCTTATTAATATACAGTAGTTCACAGGTCCATCTAGTAGAGCTTTAAAGATCCCATCATACCAGTAAGACGTTGACTTACCATATGGGCAGTAATGTGAGCAGAGTAGAGCGGGTGCATATAAAGAGAGGAGTCTATTAGTCTTGCGCTGATTAATGGCCACTTGGCCGAGCTCTTCAGGATCATGTCAGGGGTGAGGCAAGGCTGTCCTTTTAGTCCTTTGTTGTATGTTTTTCCTCAGGAGGAAGGAACTGCACAAATATCTTCTGTCATCTCATTTCAGTGTCCAAATACAACTGAGGGACGCCCCAAGTGTAGATAGAAAACAGGTTGCAAAAATCCTGCTAGACCCCAGCGCACCTCTTCATATGAGGGTTGAGTCTTGGCTGGGTCTGCATGGTAAAATGTACATCAGAGATAATCTGAAGTGTAGGATAATATCAGACAGATTCTGGTGAGCCCTCAGGGTGTATAGGGCTTTATGGGAAGGGAGCTTTATGGGAACACAATCTATTTAATTTAGTTAAATTTAGATATGTGAGGATAGGGTTTGGAAGTGATGTTTGTAATTAACATGGTTTTATTTTAGGTTTAATGTAAAGCCTTGAGGTATCCTCAGACTTGTGGGGTTCAAAGGGTAGAACTCTGGATAACCAGGTAACAGAACATGGGTGGCTGTGATTAGCCACCTAGGTTGCTGAGGTGACGATGGACGCTGTTGGATGAGATTTGTGTGGGAAATCTGCGGGTATATAACCCCTGTCAGAAATGTGTTGGTCATCATATATCAGCCTGACTAGGCGAAGAACAAGACACTCGCCCTTCCACCCCATTTTTTCTTCAAGATGGGTAGTATTTGTTATGTCGTAAGGCCTTGATCGAAGTAATAAATTTACCCTAAAGTTGTTAGGTGGATTATGGTTTTTACGGGTATGAGGATATGGGTTGGATGTTTTTCCACCCATTCATTTTAATTAATATTTATTTAGTATTTATAGTTGTAATTCTATTGTAACCCTAATTAAAGCCTCAAGGCCATCTGTATCCAAAAAAGACAGCGAGTTTTACTTGGACTTGGAAATAGAACTATTTAAGAGGGAATGGGGGATATGTGTTCCTCTGTTCTAGAGATGTGTGCCCCCATATACAAGAGAACATGGAGCAACTGCTGTTACAGTGTGCTTTCAATACACAATTCTGGGAGTCTGTGTTCCAGTCTCTAAAATTATCGCACCTGGTGGAACAGTCGTATCCTCATCTGCTGTACGTAGACTTCCAGCCTGAGCTCAGGACCAGAACCGATAACAGAAGCTCCCTGTATGTAATATATGTGGTGACCATCTACCATCTATGGTGTGCGAGGTGCTGCCTGCTTATCAATAAAGAAGTTCTGTCCTGTGAATGCGTCGGATGTAAGATCCTACAAAGTCTAAAGTCAGTAAGTATATAAGAAAAATAGAAGTACCGTATATACTCGCGTATAAGCCGAGTTTTTCAGCCCAAAAATCGGGCTGAAAAGTCACCCCCTCGGCTTATACGCGAGTCACTGTATTAGGGACCTCGGATACCTGCTGTCATTAGCGAGTCTGAGCTATTCCGAGCGGGTCTTAGCGATTCCGAGCGAGTCTGAGCTATTCCAAGAGGGTCATAGCGATTCTGAGCAATTCCGAGCGATTCTGAGTGAGTCATAGCGATTCTGAGTGAGTCATAGCGATTCTGAGCATTTATTAGCGATTCTCAGCTAGTCTGAGCGATTCTAAGCGAGTTTACAATCCGAGTCCTGTATTCTGTACTCGGGACTCGGCTTATACACGAGTCAATAGGTTTTTCCCGGTTTTGAGGACAAAAGTAGGGGGGTCGGCTTATACACGGGTCGGCTTATACGCAAGTATATACGGTAAGTAGAGTAATCCAGGGAACCTGAACTGGAGGGACATACATGTATAAGGATTAATGTTACCTTATGTTTCGTTTCTGTGTAAGTGATGTAACTTCATTATATTTATTTTCTTTATTTACTTGTACTTATTTATTTATTTACTTGTACTTTTTTGATTTTACTGTAAATATTCTGTAAAGTTTGATCGTTAGTTTTAAATAAAACGATCATTATAGTATATTCTTGAACATAGGAGCAGTATTATAGTAGTTCTTGGAAGCCAACATGGATAATGTACGTATTCCAGGAATCACTGAATTTTATATTGTGTCTATGAGCTCTGAATATTACCTGGACTCTACACCAAGGAAATAAACCATGTACTGTGAGGAGATTGTGAAAGAGAAGTTAGCAAATGTTTTATGTACCGTATATACTCGTGTATAAGCCGAGTTTTTCAGCCCAAAATTTGGGCTGAAAAGTCTCCCCCTCGGCTTATACACGAGTCACTACGGTACCTCTGGGCTGTGGAGGCTGGAGGAGGCGGGGGGAGGCTGCTGTATGAGCGGCCCCGTCACGTGGGGCCGCTCATTATATATGCACTGCTTCCCCCTGTCAATCAGCGGCAGGGGGAAGCAGTTCATATATGCCCCCCAAAAGCTGGCACTGTCCCCCCTTGTAAGGGCCCCCCCCCGCTGCTTATATATTACCATCCCGGTCTTCTGATCAGCGCCGCTCCTCGGTGCTCCTTCTTCATCCTCCCGTCCTCGCTGCATCCGGGATCTCCGGCCGTCGCAGGCATATGACGTCATCACGCAACGGCCGGAGATCCCGGATTCAGCGAGGACGGAGCATGAAGTAGAAGCACCGAGGAGCGGCGCTGATCAGAACACCGGGATGGTAAGAGAAGCAGCGGGGGGGGGGGGGGGCCTTACAAGGGGGGGAGTGCCAACATTTGGGGGCTGCTGGGTACCCCCAGGGGGCTGTTGGTACCCCCAGGGGGCTGCTGGGTACCCCCAGGGGGCTGTTGGTAACCCCAGGGGTCTGTTGGGTACCCGCAGGGGGCTGTTGGTACCCCCAGGGGGCTGTTGGTACCCCCAGGGGGCTGTGGGTACCCCCAGGGGGCTGTTGGGTACCCCAAGGGGGCTGCTGGGTACCCCCAGGGGGCTTCTGGGTACCCCCAGGGGGCTGTTGGTACCCCCAGGGGGCTGCTGGGTACCCCCTGAGGGCTGCTGGGTACCCCCAGGGGGCCGCTGGGTACCCCCTGGGGGCCACTGTATAACCCCTGGGGGGTGCTGTATAACCCCTGGGGGCTGCTGTATAACCCCTGGGGGCTGCTGTATATACTGCTGAGGCCTGTATACCACTGGGGCTGCTGTATATACCAATGGGGCTGCTGTATATACCACTGGGGCTGCTGTATATACCACTGGGGCTGCTGTATATACTGGTGGGGTCTGTATATACCACTGGGGAGGCTGCTGTATACCACTGGGGTTGCTGTATATACTACTGGGGCCTGTATATGCCACTGGGGAGGCTGCTGTATACTACCATTGGGGGGCCTGTATACCACACTGCTGGGGGCTGTACACCTGTGCTGGGGTCCACCCTCGGCTTATACACGAGTCAATAGGTTTTCCCAGGTTTTGGGGGCAAAAGTAGGGGGTCGGCTTATACACGGGTCGGCTTATACACGAGTATATACGGTATGTTGTTGAAAATGAAAGGAATTGCAGAACAAAAGGAATTGCATTGCTATACAGAGAAATCTCAAGAAGTGGAGAAAATGGAAACAGCAAGTCAGTATGGCTATTGCTGGTGCTGAAGATCATAGTAGTGAATGTGAAGATATGAGGCTAAGGGCCCACGACGCTGCATCTCTGATCCGTTTATGTTGAAATCTGCAGCAAAAAAAGATCAATATTTGAGATGCCAACAAACTCCATGACATTAGAGAATTGCTGATCCTACGTCTGCACTTTTGTATGTATCTATCTATAGTTTACCTCATATCTATCTGTTTGTTCATTGTGTCTATGTAATTACATTTTATCCTTGTATACATGTATTTATATGTATTTGAAGTATAGTTTTTTGTAAGTGCATGATATACCATCACTGGGATCCTTCCATACAAAGGTAGTCCAACCGACATGTCCGCAATGCAGGGTGGATCCAAATATGTCGCCAGCTCTACCCCCAGTATGATGATTCCGATCCCAAGCTCCAATGGATCCGGTGTAAAAATCGGATCAGTTTAATCCGATTGCATCCGATTTTTCGTCGATCCGGTTTTCAAAACACACCCCTTCTGGGGCTTAAATATAAATTGGCTGCAGCCTTCCTTCTGCTACCTTTTTGCTTGCAAACATGGCTATGTCTCATGGTGATTTCTGTGCCTATGTGGGATGCTTGTTATGAGCAAGTGCGTGCATTCTCTGCATTATGTGATGTGGAACGGCGAGGACAGAGACGGAGACAGCGCCAGTACTGGGTCCATCTCATTGTTTTTGGGCGCGAGACTAGTGGGGTTTTTGTCAGACTTTACCCAGAGCTGCATGCTCATGCGGACAACTTTTTAAATTACCTACATATGTCCATGGACAGCTTTGATGAGCTGGTGTCCAGACTACGTGGCTACATCCAGCGTGAGGACACTGCTTTTAGAAGAGCCATCACACCACAAGAGCGCCTTATGCTGACACTAAGGTATGTGTACATCTTTGTCAGTCCCTTAATGTCTCAGGCAGACACTAAAAAGAATATGCTTTAGCACATTAAATGTTTCCATTTTTTGTAGCCATGTATCATGTGAGTAGGCAGCTTCAATCTTCTGGTGTGCTAACCCTGTAAATGTGTTTTTTCCCTACTTCATTAGACATTTGGTGTCTTCCTATTTTGTTCTTGATTGCCATCATACTGATCCTCATGGTGTCTTACATGAGCTTACATCATCAAGCTTACTTCAAGTGCACAATAATGTACCCTTCATGACCTGCTGTCACACCTACCCACGGCGTCCTGTCTAATGTACACAATCTTGTGTTTTTTCTTTCTGAGCATATGGCCAAATCATATTTACATGTATGTCATTTTCTTAGCTCAGCAGGCGTTAAAACCGTACTGCAAGCTAGATTTAGTTATTAATGTGGTGCACCATTTATTTTCGGGTAGATATGGGCCCCTACCTGACACACAACACCCACTATGCATAATTCTGTAATATGTGCTGGTGGCTCTGATTGTGTTTTTACCTCCCATTGAAGCAGTACATGCTACCATGTTCACAGAGTAGCACCATGTCCTTTTCAATCACATGTTCGCGTGTGCCTTGCTATGTTTAGTGTCACTAGTTGAGCAGATATGTTTTGCCCAGACTCCACAATTGGGAGGCTACATCTGCCTATTTTGTAACGTCGCTTATGAGTTTTTCCTTATTGTCATGTTTGCAGGTCTTTGATGTTTTATTATATTTGCACACCATAACTGATTATATGTTTATTTTTGTGTTTTGCAGATTTCTGGCAACAGGGGAATCCTTGACTTCCCTGCATTACCAGCATCGCATTGGGTTGTCCACAGTGTCTGGCATAATAAAGGAAACCTGCTGGGCGCTCTGGGAGGAACTCCACACCGAGGTGATCCCACATCCCCGCAATGGCTCTCTATCTCTGACAAATTCATGCAGATATGCCAATTTCCAAATTGCCTGGGCGCCCTCGATGGAAAGCATATCCGCATCATAAAGCCAGCAAAGAGGGGCACAGAGTTCTTCAACTATTAAAATATCATTCCATTGTGCTCATGGCAATTGTGGATGCGGAGTATAAATTAGTAGCTTTTGATATTGGGTATGGCCGGGGCAACGACTCACAGCTGTCTAAGCAATCTGGAATGGGCCGTCTGGTCTATAGCCAGAACTTTAATTTTCCCCCACCCGCACCACTCCCAGGCACACAGGCACCACCAATGCTATACGTGCTTGTGGCTGACGAGGCCTTTCAAATGGCCCCAAATTTAATCAAACCATACAGTAGTCGTGGTTTGACCTATGCCAAACGTATATATAACCACCAGCTGACACGTGCACGCCGCATGGTCGAATGTGCCTTCGGTTTGTTGGCTGCAAAATGGAGAGTGCTAGGCACAGCAATAAAGTCGAGACCATCGACGAAGTGGTTAAGGCATGTGTTCTGCTTCATAATTTTGTGTTGATCCGTGAGTGAAGTGCATTTGACTCTGGGGACACACCAGAGCCCACTTTGGAGAACTTTGTGGTCCTGTCTGTTCGTTCCGCCAAGGCGGTTTCAGAGATGCGTCATCTCTTTGCTAATTATTTTGTATCCAATGTTGGTTGTGTGCCCTGGCAGGACCAAATGATTAAATTTCTTGTAGTTGTCTCTTTTTTGTTACCATGGATTTATCCATTTTTGTAATTTGGATGTCTTCTTATTGTCCGCTGTAATGTTTGGATCCAAACAGTTTTGCCTTGGTTTGTTTCTCATAATTTGTGGTATTTGTCAACATTAAATTTGTTGTCACATGTTTCCTACATGTTTTATACAAATGCATTTTTGAGTGTCTGAATTCCTTACACTATGTGGATATACATTACAAAAAACCTTTACAACACACACATACCCCTTTTAAAAACTGACTCTTGTTCAAACATGCCCTGTCCATGCATGACCAAACATATTGGCATATAGATGATGTTTTGATTACAAATATGACATTGCCATAAGCCTTCCACGTCCAAAATATGCCCATATGACTGTCCGGATTTGCCCTTTATTTGATTGTTGTCTTGGTGTTCATCAAATTTTGCATTGGACAGGCAAATATCAATACATGAACCTTTCCACCAACAAAGTGATGTCATTAAACATATCCAGTTTACAAATAACAACCAAACATCCAAAGCATACACAACACACACCAGGTGAGATACTTCTTCACATACTAACACACATGACAATTTCTGTCTATGCTTGGGTGTGGGATGTGTCAGTGTTGAAGAACATGTCCTAGGCAGAATGATCACACTGAGCTGTGGATGGCAAAACCAGCAGCAAGAAAGAAGGCACCAGCTCACCGAGTGCGACCGATGGCATATCTCAAAGGTCACGGAGGTTGTCAGCCACAACAACTAAACAATGGGGCTCACATATTTCAGCTTTTTCATTTCCATCTAGGTCCCAACTATAATATACTGCAGATATCCACATGGCCAGGATCAGAGCCGGCACTTATCCCTGCAGTTTACTTCCTTACGTGCCATCGTCAATAGTGAAAAGGCATCTAAGGCGTTAGAAAGGAGTGGAACAATCAGAGGAAAAGTATAATAGAAACACGTCAAAACTTCTGGATTTTTACCCACTAAAATGCCTGTTTCTAATAGAAAGGGCAGGGGCGGAGTAGCCCACTGCCCCCCATGCTGGTGGATATGTCCTCATTTAGGGCCGCCCCATAGTAAAACGGGCCAGCGGCCCTGCTTCACGGCCGCAGCAGCTTGCATCTCAGCAGCCACAAATGGACGCGGCCATCGGGAAGCGTGGCGAGTGTTCCACCCCCCCTCCTCACTTCAACCGTTAGCACCCCCCCTCCTCACTTCAACCGCTAGCAACCTACTACCCCCCCTCGCTCCTCACTTCAACCGCTAGCACAAACCCCCCCTCACCTGCCAGGGTTGGAAAAAAAAAGAGCCACTTTATATTTGATCGAACATAGACATCTTGCTTGTTCCCCAGGTCGCAGCCTTTGGGTCTTCATCTCTTTCGATCACTCTCTGTCACTGTGTCTTTACTGACACAGAGAAGCGTGTACCCAATTAGTTCAAGTAACTACTTAGATACGACGTTAATAGCGACTGTAGCATATAAGGAGTTTGTTAGATGGAGGAGGTGTCTTGGCTGTTTGCCGAGTGCTTGCGCTTCTAAAAGGTCGGACTAGGACTGTCTTTGGTGGGGTTATCAGAAGGACACATCAAGTATCCATTTGTGGAGCAGTATCTGAAGACAAAGATCTCTTACAGCCTAATCATCAAGTACCTCATCTGCCGGTCCTGGACGCTGGTCATTATGTTGTTGGCCTGTATCTACCTCGGCTGCTACATCAGCCTCTTCTTCCTGACGTATGAGTTCAGCTGTAACATCCGCACCGGCATCCTGAAGAACGACACTACTCTTCCGCCCTTAATCCAGTGCAAGCTGATTGCGGTGGGGGTGTTCCAGCTGCTCAGTTATATTAACCTGAGTGTCTACTGTTTTGTCATGCCTGTCGTTATCTATAGGATGGTGGTACCATGAAGGAAACGCTCCGACGTTCTGAGAGTGTACGAAAGTGTCCTGACGAACTTCAGTGTCCACCAATGTTACTCCGAAAGCTACGACGACCTCAGCATCTTTCTTCTGTTCTTTGAAGAAAATGTAAGCGAGCTAAAATCTTATAAATTCCTTAGAGTGCTGGAGAACTTGAAACACACCGGAGAAGACTTTGACCCCATGCAGCTTCTACGTACACTGGGAACTGTGAAGACGGATACGGTTGATGGAAAGCAGACGGCATTTAAGAACGCAGCTCTGCCACCTGCAGGGCAAAATTCAACTGAGCTTAAGGGTAAATGTATATTTATTTTGCAGTATTACTTTTGGATGACGTGGGGGACAAATACTGTCTTCCCTCTCCCTGGCACCACTGGACACTGCAGAGAGGACAGAGATGACAGAGAAGGTAATTAGTAAAAGGGCTGATAACATGAAGAAAAGCTTCTGCATCCCCTTGAAGTCTTTGGAACCTGAATAGAGGAGACATGACCATACCAGAGACAGTGAACAGTGGAAGGGGTGATAATACGAAAAGCACCTGTATCTCCACCCATGGGGTTCCTATGGACTGTACAGACAATAGAGATGAAATTACCTCAGATGGTAAGAAGGGTGATATGTATAAAAGTCTATATCCTTCTGGGGTTGGGTCACTGGTGGAAGTACATGAGAGAAGACTGAAGCAGTGGTAGTGATTGGTAAGAGGGATGATAATGAGAGAAAAAGTTCCTGGATACTGCACAGAGTATATGTATGACAATACCATAGAAGGTGATTGGTAAGAGGGCTGATAACATAGAAAAACGTTTATCCATCCTCTCGAGGTCAATTGAGATTGTATGGAAGAGAACGATGACCATCCCAGAAACAATGAACAGTAAAAGGGATGATAACTTACAGCAGGGCCAGCTCCACGTCTTTGTGGGCCCCGAGCAAAAGAGTTTCAATGGGCACCCTTAATGCTCCTCCCCGCTGCCACACATCCGTTCCTTAAGCTGCACCCCAGCTTTAGACAGCTTTTTCCTATAATTTACACTGCCAAGGAAGTTTGAAAGAGAGGGGACACTTGCACTAATTTTAATGCACTGGGGTTAGAATAGGAAAGTAATAAATCTATTATTGGTGTCTTTCTACAGATTTTATATTAGACTCACACAGCTCTGATATATGCCCATAGACATACATGGCTCTGCTACATGAATATGTAAACATGCACATATGAACACACATAGCTCTGCTATATGAACATATAGACACACACAGCTTTGTTATATGCCCATAGACATACTTGGCTCTGCTACCATGTACACTACACGTATATATAGACAGACACACAACTCTGCTACATGAACTTATAGACACCCACAGCTGTGCTGCATGCACACTACATATTCCCACATCCTCCTTGGGTCACTAGAGAATGTATAAAAGCGATGAATGTAGCAGAGGCAGTGATTGAAAAATAACATCAGAAAACATTCATAAATCCCACCTCCCCTCCCCTCCACCCTTCAGATCAGGATGATGGTACAGTGATTGGTAGGAAAGGTGATAACGTGAAGAAAAGTTCCTCATTCCTCCCCGGGGCTCAATCGAGACTGCACACATGAATAAAACAACAGTACCATAGATGGTGATTGGAACGAGGGCTAAACACCTACACAGAAGTTCCTGAGGTCTGTGATGGCTGCACAGAAGATAGTGATGACAATAAAGAGATGGTGATTAGTTAAAAAAAAAAAAAAAAAAGTGATAATATAAATAAGAGATCCTCTATCTTCCCCAATAGGTTCATAGGGCAGTGTACACAAAATGGAGGCATAATTACCAGAGACACTAAGAGGGGTGATAATGTGAAGAAAAGTTATTGCATTTTCCTCATGTCACTGGTGACTGTACAGGGGGAGGGAGAGACTAATGTAACAGAAAGGGTGGGTGATAACATGAAGACAAGTTCCTGTATTCCTTCTGTGGTGACTGGGGGGTGAAGAGATGACAGTAACACAGCGAGTGGCTGTTAACAAGAAGACACGTTCCTGTATTCCTTCTGTGGTGACTGGAGGGGTGAAGAGATGACCGTAACAGAGAGGCTGGGTGATAACATGAAGACAAGTTCCTGTATCCCCTTTGTGGTCACTGTAGAGATGACTGTAACTGAGAGGGTGGGTGATAACATGAAGACAAGTTCCTGTATGCCCTCAGTGGTAACTGGAGACTGTACGGGATGGAGAGATGACATGAAGACAAGTTTGTGTATTCTTTATGTGGTGACTGGAGTGGTGAAGAGAAGGATGACCGTAAGAGAGAGGGTGGGTTATAACATGAAGACAAGTTCCTGTATGCCCTCAGTGGTGACTCACTTTTTCTTTTTTAGGCACTTTTTCTGATTCTGCCCTAAGCTGAAATGTTTTTGGCTAGATGTTCTATCTAATATATAATTCCCCTAACGCACTTCCGTAAGTTTCGGAGCCGTTTCTGTCGTTGTGGCCGTGGGCGCGCAGCGCCCACGCGATCTGTGAAGCATTGCCCACGCAGCGGGCATTGCGAGCCGTTGCAGCGTCGCGAGCAATGCCCGCGTAGCGGCCATTGCGAGTCTCCTGCCCCGGCGAGGAATGCCGCGAAGCGGCCATTGCGAGTCCGATGCCCGCGAAGCGGCCATTGTCCACGTACACCCCGCCGACCCCGCCAGCTCTGGCGGTGGCTACAAGCGTCAAGCAATGCCGCGAAGCCGGCATTGCCCACGTACACCCCGCCGAGCTCCGGCGCTGGCTACAAGCGGCAGATAGCCCCCGCCAGAGCGCGAGCTCCGACGGTGGCTACAAGCGGCAGATAGCCCCACGTACACCCCGCCGACCACGCCAGAGATAAGTCGCTCCAGTGACCTGAGCCAGCGGGAGCTCCGGTGGCTGCAGCGAGAGCGAGCTTCCTACAAGCTTCGCCCAGCTACAGTTTTCTGGCCACGGAGCTCTGCGCTCGCCCTGCTGAGCTTCGAGCCGTACATATTCGGCGTTCAGTTCAAAAGCCCCGTACCGCTATGGGCACTGTCATTGGTCGCTGCCAGTAGCGCCGACCAATGAGAATACAGCGGGGCAGAGCTACAGACTTCGTCGCTCCGACCGACGAGAGCCGAGCGCCGTGGCCGAAAACAGAACCAAGTGCCTGGCCATGCACAGCTCTAAAGACCGCTATGTATCTCAATGGGCAGTGAGGCGCTATGCTCATTGGTTGGCGCCAGCACACAGCGACCAATGAGGTTCGCGCCTCACTTACAGCGGTAAATTTGAAACTCAAAGTCCTCCATGTATCTCAATGGGAAGTGAGGCGCTTCTCTCATTGGTCGCGGCATCGCCCACGAACAGCGCCTCGCGAAAGCCGCCATTTTATGAATTCAAATTTCGCGGCCGCCATTTTAGACCGCGAATTTTGAATTTTTACCTCACACATCATTCCTACTTTGACAATCCTGTCACAGCGACGTCGGGAAGCTCCTGTACATTATCAACCCTAAATCAGATAAGATATCTTTTTTTGGTTAACAGTATTATTACTGCGTATATTGTACTCTTGACAGTAGCAACATTAACCCCTTACATTCCGTTTTATCTGTAATTTCTATAACACAGTGTGTAGTTGTACTGCCACTGCAAAGTTAACCCCTTATATACCATTTCTGCCTTAACTCCATAGTTTGTAGTCTCTATTACTACTGCCAGTAGGAACATTAACGCCTTATATTCCATTATTGTTGTTATTTCTATTACACAGTGTACAGTTGTAATGACACTGCGAAATTAACCCATTATCTACCAGTTCAGCATTAACTGCATATTTGGTAGTGTTTATAAACTACTGCCACTGGTACATTAACCCCTTGAACACCATTTTGGATATAAATTACAGCGCTGAGTCTGTTGTGGGAGTGCCTGTGGGACATTAACTCCTTCAATAACATTTTTGATATCATTATAAGTTCCTACTCTGTTATAGTCCTGTTAGTCGGACATTAACTCTTTCTACACCTCCACTATATTGCTACCCTCACAGTTCTGCCTACATCGGCTACTTAGTCATATATCTAGTGTTTAAGTCTATTTTTACTTGGTTGTAATACAGAATGATTTATATTAACAAGTACATACACTACCTATAAGTAACTCTTTGCCAGTAAAAAAATATACCCATATTTGCATTGACTCTTCATAAAAAAAAAAAAAAAAAAAAAAATTTTTAATGCTATTGTCCATGTATATACTCTGACTATTGATTTCTTCCTTAACAAACATATTCTACCTCACATTGCATCTTATTCTGATTATACTTGCTAACATGAGCTCTGACTCTAACAAATATGGTGACGTGGCCAAGAAAGCGGGTGTGGCTGCACACAAGCGTAAGAAGCCCACCACGGAGCGTCCTGAAGACACACGCATTCAATTGGAGAAAGCTATGGCTTCTTATTACAAACGCATTTCAAAGGACTCTTCTGAAGTAAAAAGCCTCAGATTAATGAGCTCTGACTCTAACAAATATGTGGATATGGACAAGAAATCGGCAGTGGCTGCACAGAAGCGTAAGAAGCGCAACACGGAGAGTGCTGAAGACACACGCATTCGATTGGAGAAAGGTAAGGCTGCATATTACAAACGCATTTCCAAGGAGTCTTCTCAAGAGAGAAGCCTGAGATTAAAAAAAATGCTCTGGCAGCCCAGGAGCGTCGCAGAAAGACCAAGTTAATGCAACAACTTTTACCTTCTCCGGATCTCACAGCTTCCAGCTCAACAGCCTTTGAATTGCCGCCGACTGAACAGCCTTTACCACCGGCCAAGTGTGCACGTAAGCGAAAACTCTGTGCTGATGAGACTCCATATGACAAACGATCGCACATCTTGAAGGTTCAAACTGCTTTCAAAGCACGTATCAGTCATGAGTCTCCTAAGTCCAAACAACTTCGCCTACACGTTTCTGCTGCAGCACAACGCCGACGACGCGCACATACTGCTTCCACTTCTACATTCAGAAAGCCTGACATTAATGTACCTTCAACCTCTTCATTCATCGAATGTGTCGACCCGCAATCTGTGCAACATCTGATATATGTTGGCCTACAGAAAAAATGTAATCTTTTGTTACCTCCTACTGTCCTTATACATCCCATCGGTTTTACGGATGATAACACTTCCATTGTAGAACACAGCTCTGGTCCAATGAAGTATACATGTGAATATTGTGAAGCACTAAATTTTAATGATGAGATGCCATGTGATCAAAATGTTACACTCTGTTGTCACAAGGGCAAGGTCCGGATACCCATACCTGAATACCCTGAGGTCTTCAAGCGTTTACTCAAAGGAGAAAGTGAGTTCAGTACAAATCTCATGCACAACATCAGAAGCATCAACAGCTCTTTTGCTTTTGCCTCCATGGGTGCCAATATTTCTCCACCACCTGGACATGGCCTTTACTGTTTCCGCATACATGGCCACATCTACCATCGCACTGGCACACTACATCCGGCAGATGATCAAGTTCCTACGTATGCCCAACTTTACATATTGGATACTGCTACCGCCAATGAACAACGTTTGCAATGTCAACCAAATTTACAGTGCCATCCAACGTTAATGAGTATAATTGCTCTTCAATTACAAAACATAAATCCTTTTGTAGCTGCCTACAAAATGCTCCGTGACGTAGAACTTGAAGAACAACTAAAAGCTGAAAGAAATGGCACTGTCATGCCAAATATTACGATGGCACTTAAACAAGACCGTACTCAAGACCCTCGACACTATAATAATCCTACTGTCAACGAAGTGGCTGTTGTATTTGAAAATGACAATGGGGAGCCGCCATTCCACCGAGATATCTTAATCCATTTAAAACCCGATCCACAAAATCCTTTGGCTCCAAAGACACAACAGGTCAGCATTCTGCACAGCAACTTTATCCTTTGTTTTTCCCTTACGGCGAACAAGGGTGGCATGATGGACTAAAGCATCAAGGTAAAAGTCAACGCAGGGTTACCCAACTCCAATATTACTGTTATCTGCTGTCTGTTCGCAATCAGTTTAATCCCGTTTTGAATGGAGGAAAATTAACACAGCAGTATTTAGTCGATGCTTATGTGAAAATTGAGGCCAATCGCCTGAATTTTATCCGTCAACACCAAAAAGATTTGAAAGTCGAGGATTACTGCATACTTCAAGAGCATCTCATTAAAAAATCCATTCAAAAAGGCATTCCCATTGGCAAAACTGTCATTCTACCATCATCTTTTGAAAGCAGTCCCAGAAACATGCAACAGCGTTATCAGGATGTCATGGCTATAGTCACTAAATTTGGTCGCCCAGATCTATTTGTCACCATGACATGTAATCCAAAATGGAGTAAGATTACTAACAATTTAGAACCATGGCAGCGTGTGGAACACAGGCCAGATTTGGTGGCACGGGTCTTCAGAATCAAACATGGAAGCACTCTTAAAAGACATTAAGAATGGCTTATTTGGAAAAGTTTGCGCTATGGTTCATGTAATTGAATTTCAAATACGTGGTCTCCCACATGCTCACATTTTGATTTTTTTGGATGCCAACTCTAAATTACGCACAGAGATTGAAGTGGACAACACAGTTTGGGCTGAAATACCAGATCCGACCAACTACCCTCAGCTTCATAAGATCGTCATGCAACACATGATTCATGGTCCCTGTGGAGAACTGAAGCCAAATTCACCATGTATGGATCTTGGCAAGTGTAGCAAAGGTTTCCCCAAAGATTTTCAGGATTATACTGTCATACCAAAGGATGCCTATCCCACTTATCGACGAAAGAGGCCCATCATTTGAACACCATTCCATCATGGTTGACAATTCTTGGGTAGTTCCATATAATCCTTTCTTACTACTAAAATATAAGTGTCATATCAATGTGGAAGTTTGTGGTTCTATTCAAAGTGTCAAATACTTATTTAAATATGTATATAAAGGACATGATAAAGCAAGTCTGGAAATATGCCAGACAAGCATCCAACATGATGAAACACATCAATTTATGGATTCCCGATATGTTAGCGCACCTGAGGCAGCTTGGCGTATATTTGCTTATCCCATGCACAAACAATCGCACAGTATTATTCGCCTGGCCGTACATCTGCCTCATTCACAACAACTCTATTTTCATGAGGATGACTCCATAGACAACATCAAATACAAGCTCCATAACAATTCAACTCTTATGGGCTATTTTCAGCTTAATGAGAAGGACCACAATGCTCATAGTTATTTATATCGTGAAATTCCTGAACACTATGTTTGGATAGATGGTTCTTGGCAACAGAGAAAGCGAGGAGGTGCTTCTGTAATTGGAAGAATGTATACCGTAAGTCTCAAAGACCAAGAACGCTACTATTTGCGGTTGTTGTTGCTGCATGTCAAAGGTGCCACCAGTTTTGACAGTATTAAAACGGTTAATGGAATTACACATCTAACTTTCAAAGACGCTGCCTTAGCTCTTGGTTTATTATTTGATGACAGTTTGTGGAGAAATACCTTACTTGATGCCTGCATTTTGAACATGCCTGCACAGCTACGTGATAGGTTTGGCTACATTTGCATTTTTGGCCCTCATGTGCGAACCCGGCGGTCAGCTGACAGGAAGGGAACATGGCCACGGCTCCGAGACACAGCACGTCTGGATGCCGGACGCCCGGTCGGTAGAGGAGCAGGAGATGCCGACCCAGGAGAGGTGAGCTGGGAAGCGGTGCCAGAGGGCCTAACAGTGTGGATCTCCCTCTCCTATACAAAATAGTATAAGATGTCAGAAAAACCTTGGTTAAAATGTTC